>CABFOW010003288.1:37964-77669 GCA_902141385.1 Timema californicum
ATATATATATATATATATATATATATATATATATATATATAACACACAGTAAGAATTGGTTTACTGTTTCCACTACCATCAAATAGCATGATGATTTAATTTGGGTAGTTCAGAGTAAGGGATGTAGCTAAAGGTGCAGGATTGGAGGATGAGGAGGGATCTAGACCCACCCTTCCACCCCCCAAAAAAGAACTACAACTAATACCTAATTTAATTATAATTCACTTTTTGAATGCATTAAATCAAACATATGCTATGACAGAGTAGTAAATTATCATAGTCTAGCAATCTGCTCAACATGTAATATTAGCTGTGGTCTTGAGTCACAGTGGTCCAAGGTATGGTGTACGTGGATTAAGGTGTAGTTTTCCTATAGATAATATTATTGCTTTAAAAATAATATTAATAACAGGGTATAAATATCATAAACATTGACCACAAAAAAAACATGTGTTTATTTTATAAATGTATTTTTCTTACTATATGAGAGTGTTTTTGTTCCTCACCCCGAAATTAAATCCTAGATACGCGCTTGGTTAAAGTATCTATAGTAGGATTCAAATAGAAAGAACCTTCTTTGGCACACAGTCAACAGGCAGCTATGGTTATTCTATAGAATCATACTCGAGTAATATTATTATTATTATTATTATTAGCACCTCGTCTTACTACCCGCTCGGGCTATACGCACTGACGCTAATGTGTAATGGTAGGGTGATTGTGAGATGAAATGGAGGACCTACAGCTTAACGTGGAATCCGAGCCACAGTGGAGGCCTGGCATTCCACACATTCAAAAGTAGTGGTTAATACACGTCTTGTCAGAGGTGAAGGAAGGGTTTGGAAATCAGATAAATCTGTGCCGGAACCGAGGATTGAGCCCCGGCCTCCAGCACAGAAGTCCGACACCTTACCCCTAGACCACCAGGTCACCCTCAAGTAATAAACACGTCGCTTAGAATCCAGTATGATCAAATACTATTAAGAAGTCTTATAGAAGCAACAAAATAAATTATTGATTAGTAGTACTTATTTGGTTCTAAAAAATATACAGGAGTAAAAATTTAAACCCTTGATGTAACTTAATGTACAGTCCGATTTTCATAGGAAGGGTATTTTAGAAAACACAAATATATTTTTTTGCGGCCAAAATTAAAAATATTTTACTATGTTATTAATATTATTCTATAGTTATTGATAATATCTATCAACAATTTCAGGTGCATATCACTTCACCTTAAATATGAATTTATGTAGCTCTAAACGTTCTATAGCTGTCAAATAAGGCCTTCCAGATTAAAATTAGACTTGATGTTTTTCACTCAGTCCAAACACATGTTGAAATGTTGTCACCCCTGTACTGAGTAAAGTACTCCTTAAAAGGACTTGATTCGATCGTTGAAAATGTGTAGACTAATGATCATCGTGACACGACTGAAATCTCTTGAGAGCGCAATCTTCGTCTGGTGCGGGCCATGAAGGTAACAATGGGAGCGCGTCTACAATGGAGGAGAACGCAAGTCGTGACAATGCATTTTACTCCCTAATGGACTAAAACCCATTTTTGCTAATCGTTCACCTACACTCGCATTTATACGTTCCTAAAGCTTACAAGTTCCTTTGAATAGACTAATATTTACACCTCGTGTGTCTTGTGACTACTAAATTCTTGCGGGATTACTTCAATGCAAAATTTAAATCCACGATAAACAAGCTTATGCTTGCATTTATAATACTATGAAACTAATTGTTTAAGTTAAATTAACAAAATTGACTTCAACCGCAACGAATAGTTAGAGGTTTTTATTAAATATTTCTGATCCTTTATTAGACGTATGTATTAATCTCAATGACATGTTTGTTGGTACATTTAACTCCGTAGATGCTTATTCCATAATGTAGAGAGAGCTTGGTAGGCCATCTTGCAGGAAATGAACCCCCTACTAGAGGGAAGAGGGTATGACTCAGTTACAGTGATCAAACCTGGAAAATCTTCTCTAATGCATCCGGCTAGGATTTTAACCTGGACTTTCCTTATCACCGAAAATCCACTCTATTGAAGTTTTGATGCCTCAAACTATGCTACCACTGGCGTTGTTAAAATACTTGATGTTTGAAAATGTTTTATTAGCTCCGCGTCTTACTACCTGTTCAGGCTATATCCATATGTATAGGTTTACTAATTACGCAACTGAGCTGGGTGGGGAAAGGTTTAATCTAGATTAAGTGTAGCCGCATTTGAATTAAGGGAGAGGTGAAAACAATTTAAGGACACTACCCTCATTACACCCGTCCGGGATTCAAACCCCGATCTTTCTGTCTTCGGCAGTTTAGTCTAACACGAGAGTAACGTCATAGAGTCTTAGACCATGCGGCCATCGAAGCCGGTAGATATTGCATATGTCACTGTATTTCAGTAAAATGGGTATTCCATCTAGAACTTCTTAAACGCGGTAAAAGATCATTTGAACAAAATATAATTGCATAAATCAAAACCTATAATCTCTAATAAATAACGTTTACTAGGCAGGGCCCAGCCAAGACGTGTGACACAGTGTTTAGTTGTATTTCCCTTAAATGCGATTTTATTGGAAGAAAATGATTAAATACATCCATTGCTATAATACAAAGATACAGTAAATTTGATCTTTTTATTGAAATAACTATATTTTTCAACAGGTGTAAATTAATGTTGGTGCGGATACAGACAGTCGTGTTCTGGGATCATACTTCAACGTAACTAGACAAGTCGGGTTCGATTCCTTTGTCCAGGTGTCATTTTTTACCTAATTTAATTTTATGATAAAATTTTCCACATAAAACTTATTGAAAGTGGCGAGTCAGTCAGTTCTGAAAAGAGAGAATGACTAGAAAAGTATTTTCACTCTGGTTAGTGTAATGTACACTATTATGACCGGATTGATCAAAAACCATGCTCTGTGAATAAAAATAGTTACTTTTGATAGTTCCATGGTCTTAAATTGTCTGTCCTTAATATGTAACAGGAAGCCGTTCTCACTCCTTCGTAAACCTCCGACCTTTACCTTAATTGCACCGGA
The DNA here is from genome assembly GCA_902141385.1 of Timema californicum. Lineage (NCBI taxonomy): Eukaryota > Metazoa > Arthropoda > Insecta > Phasmatodea > Timematidae > Timema > Timema californicum. The sequence continues at coordinate 41,023 of CABFOW010003288.1, forward strand.
ACGTGCATAACAAAAGGGTCTAGGGTGGACCAATTTGTAATGCGCACCGTGTACAAGGGATGGGTAGGTAGAAACCCTTAAGATAAGAACCCCGACATGACCTGACGTATTGCTCCCTCGTCCGTTGAACATCATCGATCCTCGGCAGGGCACGTTATCAGCCCCAGGGATGAAGTTGTGACGTGACCCCTTGTCCTTTCGCATCCCCGCCCTCCGGACAACACAAGCTTTTTTTTTATGAATTTCTAACAATATTCAACTCACATCTGTTGTTTCTACTCCAATCAAAATCTCCCCGTCGCGTTACGCAGGCTTTCATTTGTCAACGTCACGTGCAATCTTTCATTTTTAACGTCAATTTCGGAAAGTAATCTTTCACGCAGTTTTCTAGTATTGTCACAAGGGTTGTAAGATGGAATAGGGGTAGGGTTGGATAGTATGACACATGGCTCAATACGAAACATAACAACACATGCGCCCTCGAGAGTACGGGGAGAGGGGGAGATCATAGGTTCACAATACGTTTCGACGAGCCCGCAGCTGGTATTTCTTTTGATCCCTGGGAGTTTCATTGGGGGAATGGATTCAGGGGGGAGGGGGGAAGGTGAAGATCTCTTTCTTGGGCGTCAATCTATAAAGCATCACTCTTATTTATACGTCTTTCAAGCGCTGAATTACGCCGTATAGAGATTTTATAAATCCTTTTTATCTTTGTCCGCAACAGTGTTAGAATGGTCTGAGGCGTTATACTCGCATTGCATCATCAGACTACCGTTAATTCAAAAGGAGGTGGGGGGTCGGTTTATCGAATACGGAGAGGTAAACGTGTAGTTCTCATTTGGGTGTTCACTTCTTACCTTCACATTCTCTCACAAATGCAATTTTCATCTCTTTCCATTGAATTAAGAATTTTCTAACAAATTTGTGTAATTTACTACTTTAAAAATAAACTTTTTTCATTATTAAAAATATCTAAACATACTCAAAAGTTTGATTTTGAATAATTTTTTCTACTTTTGATTTCATGGTGAAACTTTTGTGTAATAAAGGTAAAAATATAATCTTTATTAGTCGTTTAACTGAATCAAATATAGCCTCCTTCATAAAAATATTGAATATTTAAATTAAATAGACTATTAACTTCCTTCGTAGCGTATAAACCGAACGGGTAGTAAGACGCGGTGCTAAAAACACTTTATAAAAATGTATATTATGTAATTAACTTCAAATTTTCTTAGGAAAGATGTATTTGTACAGTAATTAAACATAACATATTTATCAGACATAATATCACTCATTGGTAAAGGTTGGCCCGTTTTATTCTAATTGTAGACAGTTTGGGAAGGAAAGGTTAACTAATTGCGCCGTGAGATAAATATGGAGCTACCTGTCTTACAGTAGTGTTTGACAGGGAGTATTTTCCCGTTCAACAGGAATCCAAAACGCGCTTTAACCTTCTTACAAACTTTTCTACAGTAACCCCGTGGCTTCTTTGGTGCTGACTGACAGCTCACAGCTTTGAAAAGTTATCAGACCAAATTACGCATCCCTACGCCGAACCAGATGATCTGCAAAAACATGTGTTTAACAGTTGTCACTTTTGACAGTCAAAATGTATGTATATACCTAAATTTCGACTGTCAGAAGTCAGTTGTGAGCTGTCAGCCAGCACCAAAGAAGCCACGAGGATGCTGTATGTTCCTGTTTCATTCAACTGTGCGGCATATCATTTAGACCATGCGATGGTTTAACAGCAGCCTTCATGCGCAGCTGAAGTATGAGAAACAAATACTGTACTGCTTGGCCCATTCCGATTAAAATGTTTGTCATCCACGCACAACATTGTGAAACTGTTGTACCCCGCTTCGGTGGCCATATGACATAAGACGTCACTCTCGCAATATACTAGACAGCCGAATACTGGGAGATCGGGGTTCATTCCCAGTAGGGTGTACTGAGGGTGGTTTTTCCTAAATGGTTTCCCACTATACCTCCACATAAGTGTGGGTACACTTCTTCTAAATTCAACTTTCTTAATCCATAAACCATTAGTGTAATTATTACATGGCCGTATAAACCGAACGGTTAGACGTAGTACTAAAATAACTGTAATACAAATCATCCCGTGTTTTTCCGACTTGCACCGGTGGGCACACGAATAAGCGCTTCAGTCTCGTCTAGTCTGGTTTTCTGATATCGGGTAGGTTGGGGTTTGAAGCCCGGCATGATGTACATTTAAGTGTATTTTTCTAAATAGCTTACCGTTCTTCCTTCTCGCAAATGAACATGTACATTTTGCATAAGTTATGCCTTCCTCATTTCCAAATCGATGGTATGAATTAATCCGGACGGGTAGTAAGATGCAGTGTGATAGTGTAAGATGATAAAACTAAAAATTACTGAAAATCATTAAATAGACTGAATCACCAGTTTGATAGAGTATTGCAGCGTTAGATTAAAGGTACAAATTCCTGTTTCTAAATCAATCCAAGTCTCTAAGTTAATAATATAATAATAAATCAGTGGCTTGGTGTTCTCTAAGTTCAATAAGTCTTGGGTAACCACGAAATAACGCGTATGTGAAACGTCAATATAGGAAATATTGCTGGTAAAAGTGTTCTAGGGGTAAGGAGTCGGACTTCTGTGCTGGGGGTCCGGGGTTCAATCCTTGATCCCGGCACAGATTTATCTGATTGCCAAACCCTTCCTTCACCTCTGACAAGGTGTGTATTAAACACAACTTGTGAATTTGTAGAATACCAGGCCTCTACCGTGGTTCTAATCCCACGTTAAGCTGTAGGTCCTCCATTTAATCTCACAATCACCCTACCATTACGCATTAGCGTACGTGCGTATAACCCGAACGGGTAGTAAGACTTGGTGATAGTAATAATACTAATAATAATATTTCTCGGGTGGGTCCCTTACAATCCCTCTAAGTTTACCCCCTACTACCCTCAAATGAAGATGCCAGGTGGGGGTACAATAAAACGTAATGACCAGGAAAACAAAGTCTTAGTGGGATAAATAAAGGAGGGTGGTTAAGGGATAAGCAAGAAGACTAAAAAAAGGGATACCCCAAGTTACAAACTGGGGGAACTGACCACAGCCTTTATGAATACCTCTTCAAACACAGTTCTACTAAAGTGATTCTCTCCTACCTACCCGACCTTAGAGAACGCGGTGTCTCGTAAACGGATATGACGGCCATGATAGACAATTGAGGAGACCGTATTTCACCCCTTGCGAAGCAGTGTTGTTGATCGAAGGGGTTGTTTGGATGTGGTGGGAGTAAAAAGGAGGAGGGAAGGGGAAGTCGGGTATGAATCGAATCCGAAATCTCATCGTAAACAGATTCTTGCCGTCAAGTCATATCGCTTGTCTCTCCTCCTAGATAAACTTGCGTCTCACTCCCTCACTAACACTCACACTCATTCGTTCACACGCCGCTTCATACGAGATGATCGGCATCGGTCCTTTGGGTCCTTACCCTTTGCGAGTTATGGGCTGTCGTAAAACGTCTTCGGGCCCAGTTTTGCTGCCGGCCCCTTTCTAACTCATATCGTGTGAGATGGGAAACAAGGGTACAAGTGCAGCGGTTAGTTGTGTTGCAAGGGGAAAAAGTGCTATTTTTTGTAATTATAATACTGTAATTTGGACACATTTTTTGTTTTATTTAATCGTAAAACTGCAAAAAGATAGAACTTATTCTAAATAAACAAAATTAAATTTTTCCCAATCTTCTTAGTCATGAAGTATTTTCAGTATTTGGCCCATTTTTATTTTTAATTTTCCAAAATTTCAGAGTATAATAAATGTATGAACCTGTTCAAATATTAAATTTAGATAATGTATAGTTTGTACTAATGTTTATAAATCAACTTTTGTTTCAACTGTGACAATATTTAATTTAATTTCTTAAATATTTATTTTATTTAATTATCATACATATTTTTATATAGCTATTAGTTTAACGCAGATAGATTATATACCATTGACAGTTTTCATTTATTACTTTATAAACTGTTTTATATATTGCATGCATTAATTATATTAGATTTTATAAAAAAAAATACTCAAAGGTGGTCGAAAGGCGTCAGACTTCTATTACATATGCTATTATTGTTGCACGAGAAAGTCAAGGCTCAAATCCTGGGTATGCGCCGGTAGGGGATTCCCATATATAATGTATTAATTTTGATTTCTTATATGTTCTCTCTTGCTAATGAGAGTGCACTTTCTTTCAACTACGTTTCTCATAGCTAGGTACTCTTTAGATTAATACGTTAATATATTTCGTACTGAACGTATTGATTAAAACCGCTCACAATCGCAACAGTAGGAATAGATAGAGAGGCGTCAGTCTCGTCATGTTTGGTTCGCCGGTGACGGGGAGGTTGGGGCTAACATTTGAGCCGGGTGCACTAAGGTTTATTTCCTCAATGATTTCCCATTCTCCCCCCACACAAACGCAGGTAAACCTACTCTACCTTCCTCATTAATTTAAATATGCGAATCGCCCGGTTGGGCAGTAAGATGTGAATCTTGAGGGAGGAAATAAACAACATTCTTGCAGAGCGATGTTGATCGAACACCCTACAGAAAAGTTGACAAGTGCCTCTAGCCACCCTATAAGAAGTAACACCTGCTGTAAATGTCTGCGAAGCGATCCGCTCAAGCCGGCACAGATTTATACACCGTGTACTATATCTTCCATCCCCCTTCACGTCAGCTGGCCGAGCAGCAGTTTATACGTTGCACGGCAGTCAACTGTCTTCTTGTCTTGCACTTAAACTCGGAGATAAAACGTCCTAGGGGACTCACGTCTTGGTGAGAGAATATACGCACTCACAAGATTTACATAAATACCACATTAGTTTGTGTAAGCTTTAAATATACTATGGCTGTACTGTTGTGTTATATTTTTTGTGCAATAAATTACAATTCTTTAACGAATTATTAACAACCTATACTAAGAGGTAGGGATTGTTAGGGTAGCTTAAAGGAAATTCACCAGTATTGACGTGGAGAGGGTGATAGATCACGCATGAAAAACTACCCTCGGTTCACCTTGACATCCCCAGTAACTATAATACAACTTATGACGAGTCCAACGCCTGACACAGCGTGACTATCGTTGCGGGTAATGCATTTATTGCCTGGATATTCTATCAAGTGGCTTATCCTAGTTTATTCTACAGAACACACAACAAAAATACCCTGTAATATAATTCTCCTACTTAATAAGAATACATCAAATTTCAAAGGAATACGATTTCGACCCTCGCAGGGAATCGAATTTGCAACCTTTGAATCAATAGGCAGACGTTCTCTTAAACCATATCTTACTGCCCATCAGGTATATCCACATATTTACACAAATTGGGTAGGTGTGCAGAATTTAGAATTGATATGAGATGTACTCGCATTGGTATGGAGAGAAAGGGAGAAACAATTTAGGAAAACACATCCTCGTGAAACCTCACAGCCATACACACGAACGGGATTTGAACCCTGATATGGACACCGGCAATCCAGTCTATTGTGAAATCTACGCATTAGATCATTATATCACAGATAAGCTTCTGAGCTAAATAATCAAACATATTTAAAGTGTGCTAAAATGATTTAATTTTCTAATTAATAGATGATAAAATTTGAATATATGTATCTCGTCTGTAACCCTTAGCCATTTTTAATTTAAATACAAAACTGAATCATGACTGGAATAATCTTATCGGTGACATCTTGTTGTGAGAAATCAATCAAATAGTAAAATAAACGTATTGAAAAAAAAAACTGTTATTAAAGTTTATATAATATTTAACGAGCGTTGAGGTACCAAAAGAGCAATAAACCTATTACAAATTGAAAATCATAATGAAATGGCAGTCATAAAATGAACATTTTATTCAAATAGCTCTTTTTCTCTCATTTATTTGAGGTAAGTAACGTGCACTTTCTAAAATGACTGACTATATCAACACACGACTTATAAATTGACTTAAAACTAGAACTTACACAACATCCAGCCCCCAGCTGTTAATTCATCACTCTGAAAGGGGAAACCCACACTTTACCAATAATACGTTTTTCGGCCATGCCAGGAATCGAACATGGGACCCTTGACTCAGCAGACATGATACGTTACTAACTGAGATAAGGTACCGAAAGATCCCTTGTTAAGTTACAACAATATTGAAAACATATTAAACACGATACAAATTAATTAGGCTCATAAAATTGATTATCTGTGGATTCCTTGTATTCAATTATTAAAAAGATGTTATACTAAAATAATTTAAACTGTAGATGATGTTAGAGGATTTATTTTATTACCATATCTTACTGCCCATCAGGTATATCCACATATTTACACAAATTGGGTAGGTGTGCAGAATTTAGAATTGATATGAGATGTACTCGCATTGGTATGGAGAGAAAGGGAGAAACAATTTAGGAAAACACATCCTCGTGAAACCTCACAGCCATACACACGAACGGGATTTGAACCCTGATATGGACACCGGCAATCCAGTCTATTGTGAAATCTACGCATTAGATCATTATATCACAGATAAGCTTCTGAGCTAAATAATCAAACATATTTAAAGTGTGCTAAAATGATTTAATTTTCTAATTAATAGATGATAAAATTTGAATATATGTATCTCGTCTGTAACCCTTAGCCATTTTTAATTTAAATACAAAACTGAATCATGACTGGAATAATCTTATCGGTGACATCTTGTTGTGAGAAATCAATCAAATAGTAAAATAAACGTATTGAAAAAAAAAACTGTTATTAAAGTTTATATAATATTTAACGAGCGTTGAGGTACCAAAAGAGCAATAAACCTATTACAAATTGAAAATCATAATGAAATGGCAGTCATAAAATGAACATTTTATTCAAATAGCTCTTTTTCTCTCATTTATTTGAGGTAAGTAACGTGCACTTTCTAAAATGACTGACTATATCAACACACGACTTATAAATTGACTTAAAACTAGAACTTACACAACATCCAGCCCCCAGCTGTTAATTCATCACTCTGAAAGGGGAAACCCACACTTTACCAATAATACGTTTTTCGGCCATGCCAGGAATCGAACATGGGACCCTTGACTCAGCAGACATGATACGTTACTAACTGAGATAAGGTACCGAAAGATCCCTTGTTAAGTTACAACAATATTGAAAACATATTAAACACGATACAAATTAATTAGGCTCATAAAATTGATTATCTGTGGATTCCTTGTATTCAATTATTAAAAAGATGTTATACTAAAATAATTTAAACTGTAGATGATGTTAGAGGATTTATTTTATTTTATTGGTTATTAAATCAGTAGAATTTTAGTGTAAAAACTTAATTATAAAATAAATTTGAGAAAAATGATCATTCTTCTTATCTTAAATCCATTTCTCCTTGTGTCAGAAGTCTGCATGAGCTGCCCTGTTGTATTTGGTGGCATGGACAATGTCCTCCGACTGTGACTATAAATACCATGGGCTCACTTTTGTTGCCTGTTGGTTTTCCGTCCCCTCCCGAGCCTGTTAAGCTTATTGAACCCAATCAATCTTCTCTTCAGAAGCTAAGCCACTAATACCTTTTATCTCACATGTATTGAGGTAAACCTTTTTATTATTAATGCAAAACGTCTTACTGTCTATTCAGATTATCTGAAACCTGCACAAATCTAAGGATACATTATCAGAAGGATGAGATTAAAAGAGTCACCACTAACCTGGATATAGAATGAGAAAACCTAAACATGAAAAACCACCACACCCATTGAACTTGGTTGAGATTTGAATAAAGCCTCATATATCATGGTCAAATCTTAGAACACCAGTCGAACACACTGGTCAACCCTGCTAGTGTTAACATATTATTTTCATTTGTGTAAGTTATTTAAATAAAATCAATATTGACTTATAAAATATTGTAAATTCTAAAGGGTTAATAATACCCGCAATGGTGAGCACGTTGATTAAATGTCAGAATGTCAGTCTCATTTAATCCGACTTATGTTGGTGATAGGTAGATCGAGTCTCGAATCCTGGTTGGGTGTGCTGATTTTTTTTTTCTCCTAAATGGTGTCATACTTTCCCTCCACACAAATGTGGGTACTTTTACTTAAATCTCTACCTTTCTCATTCCCATCCCATCATCGTAGCTGAAACGCATACAGCCCGGATGAGTATTAGATGTGATTGGAGGTGAAACCACGAAGAAAGCAGTGATATAGGACGTTTTACACTTATGCTGCGAATTCCCCAGCACTTTCCCAGACTATTTTGGTAGGTATACATTTTTTTTCGATCATAAAGCTAGAAAATAACAACGATGCAGTATTATTGGTTTCTCCTTTACAGAGAGAGAGAGAGAGAGAGAAACTAAATAAATAAAAGGTATGTGAAAATAGGTTTTTAGATGTTTTATTTATAGCCCGAGTGTGGCTGGGACGAAATCAAGGCGGGGGTACGTACGTTCAGGGTGGCGGAAATGCGCGGGTGTTTGTATTAAAACGTTGTCTGTGTTCACACCACGTTCGTTTGTCGGTTGTTTTTTGTTTTTGTCTTTTTCTCAAAGACTCAAAATTCCGTTACGTGTCATAACGTGGATGGCGGAGCTCGCGTTTCCAATCGAAATCCAGCCCAGCGAGAAGAACCAAAGATTGCTCCCTCTTTTCTCTCTTCAGCTTCACCACACTACCACTCACCATGTGACGCCGAATATTGACTCTTTTTTTTTACAAGCCGAGATCCCACCTATCTGCGCCATCAAAACAAAAATAAAATGGGGTACAGATAGGAAAACTAGATTGATTTATTTATTTTTTTACTGACGAGAAGTGAGAATGGTTATGAGATTTTTCAGATCTGAGGTTTTGGTTTACGATAAAGCTAGAGAATGTGTGGGTGTTCAAATATCCGTGAAAGTATCAAACTTATATTTTTCCCTCCTTTTATTTTTCGTAGTATATGAACATATTCAAACGTCTTGACGATAAACCTTTCAACATTTTATTGACTAAAATTACCATATTATTTTTATAACGATGATTAGCTTGCTAGAGTATAACTTGCAGTTTTTTATATGGATTAAAAATATAATCCGTAGATATAATAGCGGGGATTTATGAAAAATCTGTATAAGAAAACCAAAGGGAGTTTATGTGCGAGTGTGCTCTTAGTAATCATGATATATTTTGTAGTTGATTTCGCTATTATGTACATATTTGCCAAAACTAATTTGGACATGATGAGGAGAACTAATCTTACCCACGTTTCACCGGAATCCCCCTCAAAAACTATTTTCTAGCTCACAAATACACTCAACGGTGATCACGTGGACTAATCGTCAAGCTCATCTAGTCTGGTTTGACGGTAACAGCGTTTGAATTGAACCCTGGTAGAGTATAATGAGTGCCCCCCTCCCCCCGCCCTATTTGGTTTACCACTCTTTTTTTCACGCAACTATAGGTATATTTCATATAAATTCTACCGTCCTCATCCAAGCCCAAATAGTGTAATAAATGATTAAAGCCCAGACTGGGAGTAAAATGTAGGATGGAAAAAAATAGCACATTAATTTGATTTTTTTTGTGCGCATCGCGTTTTACTTCCCAATCGGGCTTTATTTTCTCATATCGATTGAAAGTACGTATTGTTATCGTGAAAATTTTAGACCTCAAGATTAAGATGAAAATTTGCGTTAATATGTGTCCGAACACAAAAAGTGAGTTTTTAAATCCTGTCTGTCTGTCGATCTGTCTGCTTGTCCTTGGCCACAGATCTGAAACGGGTTTAATAGATTTATTATTTAGCTGTTATAGGGCAATACCTCGAGATTTTTTTAAGCTAGTCTTCAAACTAAGGGTAATTTACTGATGAATGATTATTTTTAATTATAAATATTGTGAAAATCGCTAACGATTTTGTTTAAAATTCATATCTGGTGAGTGTTTGTAATGAAAAATTAAACTTTAATTATATTGGCGTTTTGGGAGAAATATGTTTAATCATTTTTACTTATTTTTTTATTCGTTTGAATATTTAAAAAAATAGCTTTAGGGATTTTTTTCAAAATAGGTATTTGCTAAGATTTCTATATTGTAAATGATTTAATATGTGTATATGTTTTCCTAAAACACACATATATATATATGTGTGTGTGTGTGTTTTCTTAAAACAACCATTTTATAGTAGTTTACTAAAGACTAATTTTTGTAAAATTCGAATTTTTGAAGATTTCCTTTATTATTATTATTATTATTATTATTATTAATACGCTAATGTGTAATGGTAGGGTGATTGTGAGATGAAATGGAGGACCTACAGTTTAACGTGGAATCCGAACCATGGGGGAGACCGGGCATTCCTCACAATCACAAATTGTGGTTAATACACGTCTGGTCAGAGGTGAAGAAAGGGTTTGACAATCAGATAAATCTATGCCGGGACGGAGGATTGAACCCCGAACCCCCAGCACAGAAGTATGACTCCTTACCCCTAGACCACCAGGTCACCGATTTCCTTAATGATTTTATTATTAATGGTATCGGAGGACTATTTTACGTTAGTAATAATAATGTATATTTGTTTTTCTAAAATAAATTAATTTTAGGGAAGTTTACTTGTGACAAATTATTTTTTTTAATGTAAATTTTTGAAATTGGTCTTGAAGATTAAGTTAATACAGGGTATCTGGAAATAGTTTTTCATGATAAATAAGAACACATTTTTATATTAAAAAATTAAATATAACTTTAGGGTAGCTTACAACTAACTTATTTTTGAATATTTGAACAATTTTGCTTAAAACAAAATGTTTTTAATGATCAAGAAGATGATGTGTTTGTTTTTATGAGTAAAACTTATTTGAGGGTAGTTTTATGAAAACATATTTTTCTAGATTTTCTTCCAAACTATAATACACAATATAAAAAGGTTTGTGCGATTGTATCATACAATTATTTTTTTTGTCGCCGCGTCTTAGCATCTATTCTGTTTATGAACTAATTATTTTAATGTGCTTGGGATGATAGAGGTTGAATTTAGATAAAGTTTATCCGCATTTTCTTGGAAGAAGAGTGGAAAACCATTTAGGAAGAAACAACATCCTAGTGGGATTTTAACCCTACTTTTCCTGTCATCGGCAGTGTAGTCTTTTGTGAGATTGACTCCTTATAACATTATACCACCGAAGTTGGTTTGTATGTAACATACAATAATGAATTAAACAGCCTAGGGTACAATTCAAAGGGAATGTACCCATATTTGAATGAAAGAAGAGTGGAAAACCATTTAGAATAAACTTGATCAGTTCATTAGACCAGTATTTTAACCATGATCTACTTGTTATCGCCATTTAAATCTATTGCAAAAGTTATTCCTTAGACCTTGCAACCACCGATGCTTGTGATAGGCTATAAAGTGATAAATTTAGTTAATTTATGTTAAGTCAGTTTGTAAGTCGTGTGTAAATATAATCTTGTATTTAGAAATCTTTACGTTGAACACCACAGTATAACAAATAACATTAAACGTTTACTTTGACCTTTTGTTTCTGCATCTAACTTCAAATTTTATATGAAGGGTCTTACTAGATAGCTATAAAAGCTACTAAATCTACTTTTACGTATTCATACGTCAGGTCATGTGATATGCAGCTGTCGCTTTCAATAGATATTATCAATACCTCTAGAACTATACTAATTAAAAATTAAAATGTTATCAATTTTGGCAGCATAATAATAATATTTTCTAAAGAGGCCCGTCCTATGAAAATTGGACTGTAACCAAGGCTTAGCTCCAGATTCCCGAAACACGATCTTTCTAAAGACTAGTTAGTCTGTTCCAACCTTGATTATGATTAAATCTCTTCTGCACTCTCTTCCCGTGTCCCGACAACCCTTTCACTCGTAAACGACAATGTGGTCGTCATTCTGAGGGACCAAGGTTGAAAGTTTTAATGTGGGGGAGGTCCGTGTAATATGCGGGGGTGTTAGGGGGGGCGACATGTCCCCCGAGGAGATAGAGATTCCTGGCGGTGATGGCGGGCGTCGCTTTGTCTTTATTTGCGCGCCGCGACGCGGGGACCGCGAGTGACAAGGTGATAGAGCGACATGCAAATAGTGTTCACCCTCCCTCCCTCTTTGCTTCAACAGCCTCTCATTCTTACTCTCTACTACACGTTATGCTCCAGGACTTGGGGGTAAAAGTGCATATATCCATTGGTGGGCTTGATCTTTTAATTTTTATTCGTACGATTTAGTGTCAAAATAGGCTGGTATTGACTTGAACCATCTAATTTAAGATAATAAGATGAAAGGGTTACATATTTAAGAATTTTATTAGAGTTCACTTGAAGAAAATATCAACATTTTTGTTATATTACTCATATCACGTCACGTGGTGGACCAGTAATGGAAAGGTTAAGGTTAGAATGCTGGCCAGGTGTACAAAGTTTTTTTAAATCCCAAGTGATTTATTTCTCTACCTCCATGAAAATGCGTGTATATTTCCTCTAAATTATATCGTCCTCCTCTCTAGCCCATAGTCGTAACTAAAATGTAAACGGACAGTAAGATCGATGGGGAGTACAAAACAAAAAGTAATTTAGTAATCAGTCACTTAATCTAAGCGTTAGGAATGAGGTATGAATAGGATGGAAAGATCACAAAGGAATCCCCCTATCCTCGTAAGGTGTCTTTCCCGGTATTCGAACCCCGACCTCCCCGCAACTGGAACCTTTGGCCAGATAAGAGTGAGTGCTTAGTCTACGTGTCTGTTTTTAAGGCACGGTTAAGTCCTAAATCTTAATAATTAAATAATATTCATCCATGTAAACCTGAAACTATTGTTAATGACATAATTTTGACGCTCTTTGAAACATAATAAAATATAAGGCAATTTAATAAAAATGTGGAAATGGGGAAATAAAATAGTAAAACTATTGTAGTATTAGAATATTGTAACTTATTCGTTTGCTATTAATATCTGGGGTACAGTCATACAAATTGGGCATATATTAGTTGACTTATTTCACTGGATCAATGCTAACTACGACACCAGCATGTTTCTATTGTAACTCGTTTGTAAATAAACAATATTCCAAACCATTATTGTTTTGCTTCATTTTTACATGTGACTTGTGAGGGATCAATTTTCAAATTTTTAACACACTTGTTTATTCACCACTCATGTGTAAAGTATATTTTATTTTGAGTCCAGTGCTAGAAAAAAAAATTGGAAGTGTGCTAAATATACAGTTTTTTAATTTATATAAATACTCAGAGAGTGTTAATCTTATAATACATCTAACCTGTAGCGCACTAACCAAATTATCTTGATGTAGGTAAATTGCTCGAGTTGAATGTTCCAACAATTTGTGAAGTAAATCTTTGAAATATTATCATGTATTAATCATCCGTCATCCTTACCTTCCCCCCACTACCCTTTCTAACACTGTCATCACCCCTTTTTATAAAAAGAAATATATTTTATATGAGTTTAAAGTTATTATATACTAAATTTAATTTTAAATCACATTTTAAAATCTTCAATTCTTCAAAACTATTTTCACCTTGTCTTACTACACGTTAAGAGTTATAGGGTTATACACAAATTTACCAGGATAGAATATGGGAAACCATTTTTTTTAAGCACTCTCATTACACCCACCTGTGATTAGAATCCCGCTATTCCCGTCATCGACAGTAGTCCAGTCTACTGTAATACTGCGAGAGTAACTCCTTAGACCAGTGGTTTCCAACCTGGGGGTCGCAGCATGTTTCGGGTAGGGTCGCAATGCTTGTTAATATTAGTGCTTTATGTTCAGGACCTACTTTCAAAAGAGATTTAGATGATTTTCGGAAGGTACAAAATAAAAATAAATATAAGCTATTGAATTGATAAAAAGTGTTAAGTTATTGTTTAGGTTCCTTTTGCTACTCAGCTTGCTTGCTGACTTAGTTTGCTATAGCAGTACCGTGTTTAGGCGAGTGAAACTGCCATCATAGCTTCCAAAATACCCACCGGGATAATTGTTTCTCATTTGAGACATCTTGAGTCACATTCGTTTGGTTTGTCGCTAATGAGGTCAAGATTCAAATTCCGATCGGGGGTATTTAGGGTAGTTTTTTTTAAACAGTTTTCTCTTCTCTCTCTACGCAAATAAAAGTACATTTCCTCTAAACTCTGCCTACCCCATAGTTGTAATCAAATGAGGATAGCACGAATGGAACGGGTAGTAAGATTAATTGAAAATAATATTTTTTTTAGCATCGCATCTTACTACCCGTTCGGGTTGTACGCTTATGTAATAATTACCTAATGGTTGTAGGAATTAGGGAGGCTATATTTATAAAAGGCGTACCCGTACTTGCGTGGCGGTAAAGTGTAAAACAATTTTGGAAACACCACCTTCAGTACACCCGACCGAGATTCGAATCTTGATCTCTCCGTCATCGTCAGTCTAGCGTAGTGAGAGAGTAGCGCGTTAGACCACGTGGACACTGAAGCGAGGGAAAATAATAATTAAAATAATTAGGATATCAAAGGGTTGCATTGACCTCAAAGAAAAACTCTGTTAAAGGTTGTAAATCACGGCCCTAGACTATGCACCCTACCAAATGTGCTGCCCTCAAAATTGATATCGTAACGGCTTTTTTTTCATTTGATAGGTGTAGCTAAACTATTTACTTTAAATTTTGAGTTTATTCTCCGTTTATTTTTGGATATTGATTTATTTTAGATATTGGATCAAAATATTTACGTCTTGATTTCAACTTTTCGTTTTTATAGGGAAAATAGCTTATAATATCCCATTAATAAAGGTATGCCAATATAATCTAGATGATCTAAATGCTAAATGTATATTTTTGAACGTAAGGCATAAATGTATGTTGACCGTACTGAGTTTGAATTAAATCCAACCACATGTTAAAACATTTTATAGTGAAGACGAATTAAATCACATAAAGAACTTCCGGTTATGTCCATCTCTAGGTTTTTTCACCGCGTTTCATTACCTGTTTGGACTATTAGCATATATTAACTCCGCTCATGTGCTCAGGATGGGAAGGTAGAAACTAGCTTAGGTGTACTCTAATTTGTTTGGAGAAAGAGTTGGAAACCATTCATGAGGAAAAAAACACTGCTAGTACACTCAACCTGTATTCAAACCCCGATCTCCTCGTAGCTGGTAAGCCAGTCTAAATGAGATTGACATTTAGATCGCATGTCCACCGGAGAAGGTTCCATTCCCTTTTTATGAATGGCTATAGTGATTAAGGTCTAATGGTGCTGTGTATGATGAAACTTGGTTCGATTCCAATTGATACCGACGAATATATATTATAGCCCCAATTAGGGAATATCTAGGCGTTAGATTCTGTTGTATAGTATTATACTTATTGCCCTAAGCTACATTAGTTTGTAAGTCGTTATAGGTCTAGAATATAATTTGTGTGTTTTTATATTAGTGCACTTAACTACCTTACAAAATCTGACTTTATGTTTAAAAATATTATGAATAAATAACTAAACATACTATTAAAATTCATAGATTTCGATTAATCAATAGTTATGCAGAGATATTTGTTCTATGTATTGATTACAAATAGTAAAATCTACCATTTGACCCCATTTAAATATCTATTTTTTTGTATAGCTATTTATAGTATGTAGCTTGCTATTTTTGATGGTTTCATGGATACTATGATATGCTTTTAAGTTTAAGTGAAAGGTATTTTGAGAGTGTAAGGAAGGACATAGAACCAATAATAACTTCATTTGCCAGACCTGTTAGGTCTTCAAGTTGTGTAACACTTGTGTGCATACACACAAAGTGAACATGAAAGAGCTTCTTTTTTCACATTGAGCTTTGAAAGACGGGATCGTCTGCTGCTGCTTGAATACTAATATTTTGAGTCGAGTTTAAAGCAATGGTGCCAACGATTTTTGTTGTAATATTTGTACTTTACTTTGAAAACATAATATTTAGGACTTTGTTCTCACCATCTCAAATTTTTGTTTCTGCTTTGTCTGTTAAATACACTTTAAAATATTGTATAACAAAGAAGAAGGAAAATTAAAGAAAATTAACATAACATTTTTTTTATATCTGTCAAGGACAAAACAACATTGAACTATGTTTACATCTATTTTAGGATCCTACTTTACACATTTTGGAAGCACTTTCTAATACGATCGGCACAGATTTATCTGATTACCAAACCATTCCTTCACCTCTGACAAGACATCTTGTGAATGTGGGGAATGCCAGGCCTCCGCCGTGGTTCGGATTCCACGTTAAACTGTAGGTCCTTTATTTTATCTCACAATCACCCTACCATTTCACGTTAGCGTAAGTGCGTATAACCCGAACGAGTAGTAAGACGCGGTGCTAATAATAATCTAATACGATGTGTGGGTAATTAACAGTACAAATCAATAATCAAACAATCAATCACTCTATTTCTAGCACTTCTGGGTATCAAATCAGGGTCTTATAGCCCAAGGAGGTGTGTGTTTGGAGGGGTTAATAGGTGACGCACCTAGGGTTGCGTGGTATACGAGTATCTTGTCAGTTTAACAGTAGTTTGGATTGTCGCTGATAACATGTCTGCAGTTCAAACCTGAGACTGGTGCACTGGGAGGAGTTTCTAGATGTGACTCTTCGCTCTTGTTTTTACATCATTTAGCCAATATAATGCGGATATTAAATATCCTCTAAGCTTCCCTATAAATTCCTACCCCATAAATAAGATGTTAGTAGCTTTATATTTAACGTAAGTAATCTATAACAAGGTTTCCTTAATAGTCTGGCAGGGACTCAGGATGTTCACTGATTTAGTACTGGCCTTCATATTTCCAAGTAGGGAGAGTTTAAAACCATTTTTTAAACCACCCTAACTACCACCTATACCAGGTACTGAGTTTGTTCTTACTTAAGGCCTTTCTACTCCTTCCAGACGAATCTGATTTAATTTAGCCCTACTTAACGTTATAAAGCTATTGTTGTCTTGTGCTAAACGCACAGACAACCAATCGTTTAATCATAATATAAAATCTTTACTTTATTTTTATTTTTCCTGTCTTTATATTGAGAAAATTGTTTTTATACTGTTTAGGTCACAACACATTTCCAGCTTACAGCAGAACTTTGAATGAAAAGTAGGCCACATTTGGCAACCAAAACTTTACAAAAGCGATTCTCATTGCCATATTTTTAAATGTTCGAAGGCATTAAACAAGTGCAATTATAACATTTATTTATGCACATGTATTGGCTAGGAATAACATAACTGTGTTAAAATTAGTCGTAAATTACACACTCAGATGTATTATAACTATCCACATCCCAAGAGCGCCCTGAGGGTAGAATGATTCCTTGACGACCGCACTTGGGGAACAGTGGAAAACCATATCCCCAAAACAAAACTTCAACATTAGCTTTTCGGCACACCTCCCTGCTAATTCGCAATTAAAACTTTGTCCGTAGAGTGTCTCATTGCAACGGACCAACCCCCTCCTGTATAATTTATATTCCAGACGAAACCTCGCTCTTGTACTGTCTACCTCCTACGCTCATGAATTTAAATTAATAACTTCACAGTTATATAAAGGTACAGGAGCGTATTGTATTAGGTTACAAGTCCACATTGAATTGCTCAGACCCACCCTACCTCAATTTATCTAGACTCGAATTATACAATTCCACTAATAGCACAATGGAGAATTGTATTGGAACTCGGCTGTCATAGCCTATGAATCTGCTAACATTACAGATTCACTATTATAGGTTTAGTTTTATATAATATAATATTTGTTCCCTAAATTCCTTATAAATGTACATATATGTAGCTAGAAAAAGTTACTAAATATACCTTTATGTATTCATACATCAAGTCCTGTCATCTGAAATTGTCACTTATGATATATAATATCAATACCTATTAAATGCCACTAATAACAAAGCCAAATTTATCAATGTTTAGCGCATCAAATATGTTTGTATTCTTTAAACGTTACTCCAAATGTCCATCCATAATAAAATAAATGTTTAAATAAAAGCATAACACATCAATTCAAGATCGAATCCCCATCTCGCAAATCACGGGCATAAGGGCAAATCACTACACCATCACTGCTTAACATAATTACTATTTGACGACAGATATCTGTATTATTTTACACATATATCTGCTAAATGTTCATGTACTACATATTGTAATCATTAGACATATATCTTGCGGTAGTTGACCTACACTTTATCACCTAAGGGAACAGGATGATTAGAGTGAACATTGTAAACCTTCCAAGAACCCCACTTAGGAGAAACCCTACCACTGGACCCCACTGGGCATTGAAACCCAACCTCCCGTGTTAAAGTAAAGCACACTTATTCTAGTTTTGAAAATAAATACTTGTTATAAGTTGATGCGCTTGAAAAATTACGCTTAGTTTAGCTTTATTAATATTTATATATCTTATATACGTGGCTGAATCTGTTATCATGGCAAGCTTTCTTCTAGAAATGTTTGCTCTCTAATAGAACCCAGGAGCTTCTCTTAATAGCTTGGCACATATAAAACTGTTTGTTTAGGTTTAACACAGTTTTAACGGATGAATATAAAGGATGGGGATGAAGGTTATTTAGATGGAGGTTCATCCTATTTTTTATTGGGACGGAATGAGAAAACCACATTGGTAAATCACAAGTAAAACTCCATCTCCCAGAGCACCCGGCTTATATTCAAACCTTATCCTCCTCGTCACTAATAATCCAGTCTATCATGGGGTGAGCCGTGTACTAAAGGTCTTCATACTTCCTGACCAGAGTGTACAGGAGAGAAGGTGGTGTTATGTAGATTTAGGATGGTCAGCTCTTGATTAGCACCTCGTGACCGGCGCGTGCGAGCTTAGTGGCCCCTCCTGTTCTGTCGATAACACAAAGGACCGTACGATAGTCTCCCCTCTCCGCGGATAATGTTGAAGCTCGTTTGTGGTTGGCCAGACATGTTTTCTTATATTATTGTCTTAAACCATATGTTGAATCAAACTAGCTAGCATAATTGAGAAGGAACGTAAGGATGAATTTCAAGGGAATTTAATCCGAATTTTCTTTAAGAAAGAATAGGCAACTTAATTTTCTAAAAATACACCTCTAGTGAAAGTAGTCAGTATTTCTTGTAAAAATTCGGGACACTACCTCTGTGCACACTTCTGCCCGTGGTATAACTTCTAAACTTTTCTTTCTTGGAGTAATTTTTAAGTCCTTATACTTTAGAGTTCACTAACTATGTTAATATATGGATCTTTTGTTGGAGCCTTCTGGAGTTAAATTATTGCCCTGATACAAAATTTAAGTGTTTAGTTGAATAATTAATTTAGAATTCCACGGTAGTTATTTCGATACGGAAAATTAATTATTTAACTAAAAATATATGGTCTCAAAAAGGCACCGTTTATGAGGTAAAATATTTTAGTTTGTTACTTGGTGTTATTAAACTAATTAGTCACCAATGGTTCCACAATCAATGATTTATTTGACTATTTATCTATTTTTAAACTTAAAACTACTATTGATATTATTGATGTTTCCTTGTAATTAAGTAGTCGGCCGTAATCTCTGGTCCCCCGTTTCGATTTTGCTTGGTGCTGCTGAAGAAATTATTTATTTACGGGTTTGTTGTGGTATACTGTTAATAAATATACTCGCGCTAGAGCTGGGTGTGCTGTACTAAGCCAAGTCACTTTGTAAGTAGTGTTCTATATAATAGATATGTCTAAGAAGTGAACGTCAAACATTCCGATCAAGTAAAATTGAAATATAGATGTACTAAGAAGGTACATTCACAAACCATTCAGTGGTAGCCGAGGCTTCCTGAAAACTTGTAATTGGGTGTGAATTAACTTTAAATAACTCGGACGAGAACGTTTTGCCGAGAAACATCCTGCAAATTCTCCCCGGGCGACAATCTATGATCGGGTTAGTCAAGGACATCGTGTCGTGTAGAGACATCGCGAAATAATCTCTTTGTCCTCCATTTTCTCTCCCACGTACTCCCTTTACACCTACACAGGAGCTTCCCAGGCACACTCCACCGTATATAGAACCCGCTATTGAAGCACGACGCCTCGGTTAACCGTGTTTCTCCTCCCATAGAAACGCGACGCCCGTAACTTAGTTATGGACTCGACTACAATTGTCTTGGCGAGAGAGCTGCAAACGCCGCACCTGCTGGAGTGGAACTTAATATACGCCGTCGAAACGAGGTGCGTGTGGGAGAGAGATTTGTGTTAGTCCTCTTTATGTAATGAGCGTCAAGAACGCAAAATGCCATCTCTGGTTTTCTTATCTCCTTGTGCGCTATGAGTTTGAAAAGACACTTTTATTTGTGATTTCTTGCAATTATTTGAACGTTGAGAGAAAATAAGATGATGGTTTTGATAAATGGTACCGACATCTCTGAAAATATTGAGGTTATTCAAGAGCATACTGATTATTTTTGCACTTTGTCTCTATACCAGTTCGGTTTATCTGTATTTATTTATGCTAATTGTATATGTATGAGAAGGTTCAATTTGGAGTGAATATAACCGTATTTACTTGGAAAGAGTGTAAGAAACTATCAAGACAAATCCCCATCAGCAAACCCGCCTGGAATTCAAAGCTTATCATCTCCGGTACCAATAAATAAGACTAAATGAGCTTGATATTTAGTCTGCGTGCCCACTGATGTGGGCTTAGTATCATCAATAAAAAATAACGAGGTAGGAATAAGGAACCCATACTCTAGAGGAATGTTCTCATTATAATCGACTGGAGTTCGAACCCCAACCTCAACGTCCCCACCAATAAATCAAACTATACGAGATTACTGCTTTTTTACATGTACTGTGTGGGTAAAAATCACATATATAGATCAAATGATTGAGCCGATAAATAAATTAAATAGGTTTTATTAACTTTAGTAACTATTGGGTATTGACTTTCCTTTGTAGCATTTTCCTACCATACGTGTTCAACCTGAATCGAAGCTAAGTCCTCTCCTAATGTAGTACAGAATACATTTAATTTGGCGTGGTGTTAAAATTTGTTGAGTAATTTTTAAAGTTTTGCAGAAATAAATATTACATTAAACGCCTATTTTAGTTTCAGATAATCACTAAATTGCCTTTATTAATTTATTTAATAACCTTACCGCTGCAACCACCAAGGGCGGATTTAAAATTTTTGCGTCCCTAGGCACAATTATAATATGCCCTCCCTCAATTTTTTTCATGGGTTTTAGGAGTTCTCGGAGGAAAGAGATGTGGGAGGAGGGAAAGGGGGGTCGTAAGTTAGTATTCGAGAAAAGATTTCTACGAAAGAAAATCAGTCATGTACATGTCTTAAACGTAATTATTAAAAACAAAATATTAAAATAAAAATAATGTTATCCAAAATGTGCCGCCCCTAGGCCTGTGCTAGTGGGCTTATAGTTTAAATCCGCTTCTGGCCAATGTTATGGTCTGGTCCTTGTTTAGGTCAATTAAAATAACACACATATTATTGAATCCATTCCTATAAATCAACAAAACATTTTACCCAGGTCAATCATGGAAATTGCATGACCTACATAATGTATAATTAAATAACTACCAAACCCCCACGTTACACAATAACTGCTAAATTTGAAATTAAATATTTTGCTCTTAAATATATTGATCATTTATAAAAGGTGGCACATTCTAAAATCAAAGGAAGAAATCTACGGTAAAACTAAGAAAAGTGTGAATTTTATAGATACATTTTTTAATAAATATATAACCGAGTTTAACCATATTTACAGTTTTTATACTTAAAAACTAAAATACCTCATGTTATCATAACATTACTTAATCTAACAAAGTTAAGTTGCCATATTTTATCAATTAGTACTATATGTAATATTAAACTATAGTGAAATTTAAACCCTACTTTCAACAGGAAAAGAATCCATAATTTGTATCTGCCGAACTTCTTGCTGTGTGCGTTGTGTTTATAAATATAAGCTTTATTTTATTAATTTTGAAAACCCGGTAGCTGTTTAGTAATTAAGTTTCTCTTTCCACAAATTATTTTTGTGTTTCGAGCTTTATTTGGTCTTTGAATCTCCAATTTCTATACCATTCGATTCTATAATGAACAAATGCACAAATCGATAGGTTGGTAGAATTCAATTTTAGGAACAGTCGAAAGGTTTGTTTTTTCCCCCCAGAATGCTACCGTGCGTTGAGGGTCCGTGTTCTTTGTTCTTGTATTTCACGTTATCCGATTCCCATTAGGTTTTTTTAATAATGCCAAACTCCTTTTGTAAATACTGCATTAACTGAAATAAAATCACTAGGAATGGGTTTTATACACACATGAGGTGTAGGCCTATACTTTTTTGATTTTATTTGTCTTCATTACTATTTAAACATCCCATTGGCTGTAGTCATTCTTGACAACCGTTATAGATTATGACCCCAATTATTTTCATCATAAATTGAAATTCTACTACAAAATATGTACTATGCTTGATAGATTCCGATATATGTATTAATACACTAATGTGAATTTAAACACAATTAAGTATAAAATTTCATATTGAATTGTCATCATTATTCAGTAGTATTTGTTTTTACATTCTGGGATAATTTAGTAAATAAATCAGTTTCACAAGTGGACTTGTTTGGTTTTAGTTTTAGTGGGTAGGAATTTTGCTATAAGTATTGTATGTTTCGACAAATCATTAATCTAACTATTTGGTTCCATCAAGACTGGTCTTTATTTTCTATAGATATACGTCTTATAGAACTTATTCCAATACGTGTGGTTAAAAATAAGATTTATGCTAGCTTAAATTTCGACTAAGCTATTTTTTCCCAACTTGTTAGTGTATATTTATGGATACTAGGCCTATAAAAATATAGTTCTTCAGCCGAAGAATCTAATCATTGTGAGGGAAGTGGTTTTATCTATTTTTATAACCTCTAAACCTTACAAATATTACCTTAATTTGATCTTCGTTAACCATTTTTCCTTAAATTGGTCATTGTGGTTTCTGATAGTCCAAATTTACAGTAAAAATATTATTATTTTAAAGGAAGGCGTGAGTCTAGTGCTGTTTAGTCGTTTCTTTCAAGCTTTGTCAAAACATATCGGGAGGACACACCAGTCGGACGAATGGACATACATAACAAATTCTTAGTTATATTATTTGAACTGGAATATAACGTATGTTTGCAGCTCTTTTATAGGAAAAACATTTTGGCCATAATAAACAAAACATTGCTTCAGTAGATACGTTTATTTTACTTTTCTACATTTAGTTAGATCAACAGTTATTGAGTATTTATCATGGATATTGTGGCATTTGAATATACACTTGATAAATGAAAAGATAAATTTCTGGTTGAATTCCGCGATGCTCGTGACAAATATACAATAACGATTGGAATTTATTTAAATAAAACCTTAAACTAACCTTATCTATTAAATAAATAGTTATTATTATTATTAGCACCGCGTCTTACTACCCATTCGGGTTATACGCACTTACGCTAATGTGTAATGGTAGGGTGATTGTGAGATGAAATGGAGGACCTACAGTTTAACATGGAATCCGAACCACGGTGGAGGCCTGGCATTCCTCACATTCACCAGATGTCTTGTCAGAGGTGATGGAAGGGTTTGGTAATCAGATAATTTTTTGCCGGGACCGAGGATTGAACCCCGACCGCCAGCATAGAAGTCTGACACCTTACCTCTAGACCACCAGGTCACCCATAATAAATAGTTAATTTTGTCCAAGAAAATTAATGTTATATAAAAACTATAAAAACATTATTTTTGCCTCACATTCTCTTAACCCCACATATGCTAAATTCATAGCCTACAGATATTCTCTAATAGTAAATGAATGTCTTCATTAGTAGAATTGAATCAGTATTTAGTATGTATTATTCTTTTTTTTTCGTTAGGCCTAGTAATTAAAAGAAAACAAAATTCGATCTGTCTCCCTGTAAAAAAAGTTTCAAAGTTTACAGTGCTGTGAGAATGTTAGAATCCTGCCTAATGATGAGACGATCCCATGATTGTGTTTGCAAGTCCGGTCCGGTCAAAGGGCGCAAACTTTTTAAGGAAATGGTCGACTATTGACACGTGGGCTAAATTTATACTAGGATACATTGAACACTGTAAACAATTGTATTCCGTGTTAATGTTTAGTTCTCACTTTTAAATTTTCAGTGGCTCTTTTATAAGTTGTGTTAATATTCAGCCAATATTATGCAGTGACGTTACTTTTGGATTTTTTGACACTTCTTACTACTTGTCCGAGCTATACGTATTTATGTACTCTAATGGTATGGAAAGGAGGAAGAATGAACCACATTTTCCGGGAGATAAAGGAGGAAACCATTTATATTCGAACGCCGACCTTCCCGTCTCCTACAAACCAGACTCGGTGAGCTTACCGTTTACCTCGCCCGGCTAGCGATGCAGCTTTGACACTTGTTTCTCATCAGCATAGTAACAGAGTTTCTTACACAATAAGGTGACTTAATGTTGTATATTTTGTTGAAAAGGAATTTTAAAATAGACCCTTATAAGATATATATTTTGTGTAATAGTTACATTTCTTGTGTTTTTAACAAATTTTAAAAGTTAAGATGAAAGTCTATATAATCGCTTCTAGAAAATCCCACTTTGACAACACTTTCAAAGAAAATAAATTGTACGATGCACCGCACATAATTTCCCTCACTTTTATCTAAAAATACTCCACTACACCAAATATCACAAATAAAATATACTATTACAGAAACATTTACAAAAGAGGAACAGCTTTTTACAACAAAGATCATAACAATCTAAGTATTTCATATTTCATATTTCAAAGACCTGAATAAATAACATAGGTTTTTGTTTGATTATATATTTCAGAAGCTAGTGTTTTTATAAAAAATATATATTTCAAGTAAAATATGTTTATATTTAGTAACATTACAAATTTACAATGGTAAATTATATCATGTCTCAAATAGCTGCAGACGTATGATACAAATTGGAAATGTTTGCTTATTTAATGTACCCTTAAAGTATATTAATGGGAAAACGAAAGTTTCCACTTTGTTTATAATGATAAACAGTGCCTAGGTACAAAGTTTAATCAAAATTGTTAAAGCGGATCTCGAGAAACTTGAATTTCTCTCGTTTTGGCTTTAAGTAAACTACCCTTAATTTTTGAGTTAACTATTTAATTCCAAAAATCCCTTTGCGGAACCTTCCCTAGATACCAAGTTTTAGCGTGATCAGTAAAATGGTTTCGATTCTAATCTGAGATACAAGCACACAAATAGATATACATCATAGCGAATTTTTTTTAATAGGTTTTAGAGTGTCATGAAACGTTGACATTTTTTCAAAATCTTGAGTTCGATTTTTTGACGATCACAATACTGATTTATCCGAGGGATTGAGGGAGAGAGTAAAAGTGAGAAATTAATGTTCCTAGAAATATGTCTACAAGTTGGCGTGTAAAGTCGTAAGACGAGAACTCAAATCCCTGTGCAGGCAGCACTTTTCTAAATCATTCTTGACTTGGTTGATGCTCATTGAATTTGTAGGCACATCTATTATTCAATTCCCAGCAATAACTAGTTGGCTAATGTAATAGTTAACTATATAACCCAAGCATAATCCTAGATAATTTTTTTAAATTGATTTAATTCGTTTGTTTTTATATTTGAATTATTCCTTTTGAACCACGTCTTAATATGCTATCAGGCTATCCACCATTTGATATAGTCGTAATTTAGAGTTGCAGAGTGTCGAATTTAAATGGAATGTACTCGTATTTGTGTGGGAGGAGATTAGTAAATCATTAAGGCAAATTCCCCTCACTACACTCGATTAGTATTCGAGCCTCACCAGCCTTCCTCTTACGGTAATCCAGTATATTGCGAGAGTTTATGCCTAAAGATATTATCACACGACACTTGCTTGTACTAACGACACTTGCTTGTACTAGAAATCAAGTGTGCTAGCTAGCGACTAGATATCTGTATACTAGCTAGTACAATAGAAACGGGACTAGAGTATTCACACGCTGCTAGTTTGGTACTAAGTTTTAGTGCAAATATTTATGGAACGTCAGAGATTAATTTTGGGTGCAGCAGCTGCATTAATTATTAATAATGATATTGACGGGACTGGCCTGAAATACGAAATAATGGTCGCGGGATGCTAAAAATTATACATTTGGGGTGACACAAACGTTTAGTATATCCCTAAATTTGTATTCATTTGTTTACGGTGTGGTCAGAGGCCCCTAAGCCCACGGGTGTCCAAGTACAGTAGCCTTGATACACAAATGTTCTTTTTTAGGCCTACGCACACTTTATATATTTTCTTAAACACCCAAGGTTGGCATGCTATCAAGTTTATTTAGATTAAAATTGGGTTAGGAACACAATTTGTCGTTTCACACGACATATTTTTAATTAAATATATATTAACTATATTGTCATATTGTGGCAATTTGATATTATATAAATAATTAATGTTTAGAATAATTTTCTGCCATCAACAAAATCACATCCGCTGACCATGTTGGCGCCATTCCTACCATTTATCTACACACAGTCTCAGCGCACACAGATTGGTCGAATTACACAGACTAGTGTCGGAACTAGTACGAAAATAGCGCCTGTTCTATCCTCACAACTAGTATGGTAGCCGGTACCAAGAGGTAGAACCAGTATATTTTTTTCTGATTCACACGATGCCAGATGATGACGTGCTAGCTAGCACAATGGATTTAAAGTACGAGCTAGTGTCGTGTGATACGGGTATTAGGCTTCGCGAGTGCTGATGCGGGTATTCTGTGTTTAGAATTAATCTAATCTTAAAATTGTTTGAATAACGATGCTTTGAACTATTTTCCTTAACAGCGCTTTATTGATTGTTCTTGCTCTCCGTAATTAATTTATGAACATAGAATTAAAAAGGCGAATCTTATGAAAGCGCGTCATCATTTTCTTAAAGAGAGGGTGGCAAACAACTATATAAAAATAATCCCAGTTCATTCCGCAGGAATTATAGAGTAAAGCTAAAAAGTAATGATAGTAATTTTTTTTCAAAAGATGCAAGAACAATTCTTGGCCAAAAAATAGTTTTTCCTCACCAAAATGTGTCGACAGAATAACCTAGTGACATACTTTAGCTTCCTACTAACGGAAATAACCCCCTTTTTTATTCAGTTCAATCAGTGACTCATTCCTCTGTCCCACCTGTGGATAAGAAAATGACTGCATCGAAAGCTTTTTTTTAAAAGACAATCTTATTGGAAATAATAATAGATCCACACAAGAAACCCACTATGAATTCTTCTCCAGAACATATTTTGTTCTCCTTTTCAGTGGTCTGAATGCGCTATCCCCAAATTTCCTGGACGTCCTGTAGAAACGAGAGACGGTTGTCATGGAAACCTTAGAGGCGCCAGAGAGGCGCCGCTCTGCCGCCCTTGTCTCACCAGAACACAGCTTATATCTGGAGTTAAGGAAAAGTTTCGTCCTCCCAACCACCCAAACCCTGACTCCATATCCGATATAAAACCTTCATTTTATACCCATTCTAAAGAAACTCTTTCGGAGAACTCGGTTGTCATTTTCAAATACAATCTAATTTAAATGAAAAGTATACTTATAAATGTTATGAATAAGCCGCTCAAATTTCAATTAAAATAACGTATATGATATGATAAAAAGGGTAAAAATAATAGTTTGAAAAAATACAAATAAAAAGTAGAAGTTGGTCCTAATTTGAACTTTGTGAAGTTTCATTAAGTTTGGTGAATTTACTTCCTCATTATGAATGAAAAATTCAATCAACTTTTATATGTTTTTATTTCATTATTTCTATAGCCCTTTAAAAACCTTTAGGAAGAAAACCTCAATATGCCCTACCAAGATTTGAACCCCGAATTCGCCGTTATAGGCACTCCGGTCTATTGGTAGAAGGGACGGCTTAGGGCTTAAACCTTTTGACCACTGAGGCCGGTATGTGTCAAATGTTAAAGATATATTACAGTTGTATTTGTATTAGTTTAAAAAATAATGTATGGAATTACAAACAACAAAAAAACCATTCATTCAACATTATGAAAAAAAAACCATCACATTTTAGTATTCGTTCAACACCCATACTGTATATTAATTATATGGTGACCTGGTGGTCTAGGGGTGGTAAGGTGTCAGACTTCTATGCTGGCGGCCGGGGTTCGATCCCCGGTCCCGGCAAAGATTTATCCGATAACCAATCCCTTCCTTCACCTCTGACAAGACATCTTGTTAATGTGAGGAATGCCAGGCCTCCACCGTGGTTCGGATTCCACGTTAAACTCTAGGTCCTCCATTTCATCTCACAATCACCTTACCATTACACATTAGCGTAAGTGCGTATAACCCGAACGGGTAGTAAGACGCGGTGCTAATAATAATAATATATTAATTATGCCAATGTGACAAAGATCATGAAGGTAAAATTTATAGTACATGTATTCTCATTTTCGTGCTTAAAGATTGGTAAACTATTTAGGAAAAACACACTATGTAGACCCAACCGGTATTTGAACCCCGACCTCCCACTCATAAGCAAACCAGACTAAATGAGATTGACATTTAGACCATGTGTCCACCGATGTAGGTAATTTAACTGCCTTAATTATAACAGCACATAGCTATATGATGGAACATAATGCCGCCTATAAAAGTATTTTGTGTTGGTTCATTAAACAACTCCTTTCCTAATAATCGCACGCAATGAGAAACTTGTAACATATTTTATCGCCGTGTCTTAGGCTTACTACCTGTTCAGGTTATATGCATAGATGATAATTACTTTAATGGGGTAGGTATGAGGAAGAAAGCATTTCAGATGTAATCTACGTGAAATTGCGTGGAAGGAGAATAGGAAAACATTTGAGAAAAAACCCTCAATAAACCCGATTTTTTGTGCTCCACGTCTTACTACCGGTCCGGGCTATCCACATATTCACACCACACTAATAAGGCAGAGACTAGGAATGTACCATTTAGAGAAAGTGTATCCTCATTTGTATGGGGTTGGAGAGGGGAAAGTCACTTTGAAAAATAAACTCAAGACACCCCTCTGGAATACAAACCTTGGCAAACTGGACAAGGTGAGACTGATGCCTTTGTCTATGTGTCCGCTGCTTTGCGTTAGTTTTTTTAGTTATAACTGAACAAATAGATAAATTTTAACTATACAAACACGAGCAATTTTTACACATCAATGTGAGTTCGTTATCAGACTACAGATGTTTTTATATACCTCCTCAGGTGGTACCTAATAATGGATGTATGTGATGCAGGTTTGTTATTTAACCATAATATATTAAATACCCTACACATTGCTACGTTTTAAGCTTTATGTGTGGTTCATTAAATTAAGTTTATTTATTTATTTTTATCTGGGGAGGGGGATACTTTCTTAACTGATTATATTAGTTCACGACTTAGTCACTAACTTAATTCTAGAACACAATGTCCTTGGCTGATATACATCAGCTGGAAAATCTAAATCATCCATTTACCTAATGATAATTTCTTCGGCGGTACGTAGAATCTAAACTAAGATTTTGGCCTGAGTATGCAGACACGTCCGGCTGATCTAAGGTGTTGGGGAGTATTACATCATAAGTTGGACTGTTTAGAAATTCCGCTTCAAATAGCTTGTCACAGAAAAAATTAATGATAAATTGATTTTGTTGTTTGTTCTCCTTGTCGACTCGTCACTTGGGGAGGGCTGGTCATGTCGGGACTAATTACAAACGGTGGTGTGTGGGGGAACTTGTGAACTAGTACCCAGCTGCGAGGGTGTGTAAGGCGGGTTGCGGACTGGGCCAGATACCAAGAGGATAAGTGAACACACTCTCTCCACCTCTGCGAAGAGTAGAGAGGGTGCATGCACTCAAGTAGGAGAGCTGACCGGTCCCGCCACGGTCAACAGGGGGTGAGGGAAGGACAGGAGGGCTGGAAGTGCTTTCTCCTTCTGTGTTCTCTCCCACATACTCTGACCCTCAACTGCCGCTCTTTGGCGCTTCATTTGTCTTTTTTTTCTCTCTCTCAATACCTTTCTCCTAGTAGAAGGTGCGTGATATTGTCAAGAATGGCCACACGGTTAACGCACCTTACCCAGTGTTCGGGAAACAGGAGCTCATTTCCAACCATTGGATTTGAGGATGCTTTTTTCGTCGTGTAGGGCTGTGTCAGGTTCTACCAGAGTAAAAAAACTGTATAGTTCAATAATGAGCAAAGTGCGGCCCCCGAAAGGATTCCAAATTCTGATCAAAAAGTGTTAAACGAGGAGAAACAAGAAAAAAACGAATTTGCACTAGTTTGTTTTTATTAATATTTTATAGTTTAGTGACAAATGTCTAGAGACTAAATAATAACGCAAACCATCCACGGCACTCAACTTGAATCAATCGAATTGCAATGTAACACACAATTTAAGCAGTTGTTTCTTAACGTTCCAAAATTTGAGTTCTACCAGTTCTTATTAAAATCAAGTTTCCTAAATTTGATATCTCATGCCCAGAAGGCTATCACCATATTTGCCTCGTCATATATATGTGAGAAAGTGTTTTCCCCCATGAAACTTTGAAAATGTAGTGTTAGAAACAGACCGACATATGATCACTTAGCTTCACTTCTGAGAGTCACATCGTTCCAGTTGGAAACAGACTGAATAACTTTTAGAATAACAGTCCCAGTTTCATTCATCACACAATCCTTATTCAAGTAGTTTTAAGTATATGTTTTATTTAAGTATTTATTAAATAAAGTAGACAACTCCAATTGTATTAGAATTCAATATACATTATAATACAAACCCATTTAATAATTAATATGACCTAATTGTACAATAGTTTGGTAAAATGTATCATTGTAACCTTTTAATAAACTGTGTTGGTCCGCTTGACGTTTCTCTTTTGGCCAACTCCCCAAAAAGGTTGCCCATTACTGGTATATTTACTATTAAAAATACTACTATTTTATCCACCACACCATATTTCCCGTCCAGGCTGTGCACACTTATATAGATGAGTAAACTATAATTAGTGGGAAGGTACACACTAATACGTGGAGTGAGAGGGGGAAACCACTGAAAGAAAATACTCATCAGTACACCCAGTCAGCATTTGGATCGCAACCTCCTCTTCTCCTACAAACCAGACTAAATTTAAGTTGCACTTGACCTTTAACTAGAAATCAATGTTTTTTAAGTAAATTCTTTTAAAAAATGGTAGTGTTACCTGTAACACTATCTATATTTATTTTTAGTGCTTTCACCACTTAATCTAAGAGGCAAGAATAAGGAGTTCTGTTAATTGTAAATGAATCCCCATTACCCTGGGAAAAGGATGGGGAAAACACATATCACATGTGTAGAACACTCCAATCAACTCGGTGGTATTCAAACCTTGACCTGTCAAATCAACAGCGACAAAATGCAATACGTCGTAGACCACTAGGACACATCCACTTTTATTGTGACTGATTGATCTTGATAGGACAGACTGCGGTTCTATCCCAAATATTTTGGGCCTAGTTTTATCACCTATTTGTTTTTAATCATCAAGTTTCGTAAAAATCCCGTTTACATTCCTTTACAAAGCACACTTAATTTTCCGTCATCGTATGAACGTCTCACTTTTTAAAACATCCCAAATTAATTTGATGGATTGACATTTACGTTCATTATAAACTAAAAAACAATACAGTTCAAGAGCAAATATTTTTTAGCTATCATAATATGTATTCAAATTAGATGCAAATTAAAGGAAATTTACCCCGAATGGCGTGAAAAGAGCGTAGAAAATTATTTTAAAAAACAAAATTTTATCACACCAGGCCGTAATTTGAACCCGGACCTTCCTGTCGTCCACAAACAAGGCTAGACGAAACCAACGCCTTAGACCGAACGAGCACTTAACCTTGTGCTAAACGTGTCACATACACCCTACCGATAATCCCATCGCAAGCGATGTGTCAGACACCCCCTTTTCCAAGTCTACACCATCCTGTATGGAATGAACATGTATTGGAGTGAGGGTTGATATAAAGGCCAGCTCAGAAGAAAGTGGCATGTGGTGTAAGAATCAATCCCATCACCCTCACATAAAATCCTTCCAACCCCCTATACATTTGGTAAAACTCGCAAAGTGCCAAAGATACAAAAGGTGGGGGATTACATTGCCTTTTTTTATTTATTTTTAAGAAACACAGCCAAAACTATGACAAATTGCTTTATTGAAAGAGTTAAACATTAAAAGATTACAACTTTTACAGTAGCTGTAAAACTGTAGCTATACTTGTATAGCCTACTTATGTTACTAACCTATATTATTTCCGACAACATTTATAGAATAAACTTTACAAAATAAGTTTATTTAATAATAGTTATATTATCATTTAAATAACATGAATAGTTAAAAAACTAATAATGACAAAATAGAATAATTTTTTATTCTTCTACGTCATCACTAAATTAAAAAATATATCTATATATATATTAATAATAATATTGAATAACCTTTGCTTGCAACGGTTTATAGCACCTTTAAAATCACTCTTTCTTTGGCAATCACTAAATTAAAAAAAATATATATATATATATATATATTAATAATAATTTTGAATAACCTTTGCTTGCAACGGTTTATAGCACCTTTAAAATCACTCTTTCGTTGGCTCTTTTTTTTTCAAGCTCTCTCCCTTATTTTTTAACGCTCTTTCTCATTCTATCAGATACTCTCTCACACTCTTTATTTCTCTTTCTTGACTTCCTGTTTTTTCTTGCCTGCTATATCATTTCTACTGTAATGTCCCCCTATAAAACCATTCTACTATGTTACAAACATTTCTATTAGAGAAATTTTACATTTTAAATATATTATGTATTATATATTAAACTGTATTTATAATCACTTAACAGGAAGTTTATCTATCTTTTTATATTCTATCCCACGAATGAGGTTTTAACTAGAAGCGATCTATTTTGAGATAAGTTATAAACATGCAAATATAGAACGATCTTTAACATGATACATTTTGAGATATTTAACATCATAGAGTTTATATTTGAAGAACTATTCTGGTATTAGTTTGTGAGTATTTTCATCGCAAGGATATCAGTTTATTTTTAATAAGGTGAACAAAAATGTAGTTTGACCACGTTTAGAGGTTAAAACCACACGAGGAGGTTTTATTTTTCGTTTTGTATTAATATCACATCCTTGCTTTTTATATTTCATGGTTGTAACTCTTTTCAGTGAATTGACTCCTCGCTTGGGTGCTTTATGTGTAAGCGGGGATTTCCTTCAATGAAGTGGACTGGTTTTAGTAAAAGTCTACTGAGATTAAATACATACTTAGTAAGATAATTATGTTAAATAATGGCACAAACAAAAATAAAAATAGTAAATGTATTTTCATACGGCTTTTTAACTTTGTTTGAAGATGTGGATTTTTTTATAAATTTCATAATACATGCCAATACGTAATACTTGTAAAATATATTTTAAATCGATGAATTATGACTTTCAAAATAAAATAATAATCAATTGAAGGCACTTTAAAGTTTCTCACTTATTAACAAATTTGTTTTATTGTGTTTACATCGTTTCAAATATATAAAATGTTATTTTGTATTAGTTTGGCTTTTAATTGGGACGTGTTTATTTTATATAATCTTTTACATGACGAGATATCAATCAATAATAAACATAACAAATATTTTAGAAGATAAAGATAATAACGTATAGCTAGTGGGTTAATTGGTTACATTTTTTTATGGCTTTTATCAGGTCACAATTTGTGGAGGTAAGCGGATTATAGACTTAATAAAAGGCCTAAGTTACATTGGCACAAAATATATTGATATTAAAAACAGAATACCCCTTACCAATAACTAAGGTAACCTTTTCAAAAACGTTTCTCTCACCAATGTAATGGAAATGGTTTCAATTATGGTTTAATTTATACCGAAAACTAAACAGGGCCTTTTTATTTTACTTTTTATCCATTAAAATAGACGAATTTGTATTTCATAATTTAAAAAAAATAATCACAGGCCGTATCTTGTTGCTAGCCTCTTAAGCTGGGATAGAAGGTAACTGGAGTACAAGCTAATATTTATACAGTTTTGATAGCAAAACCTTTTTGCTCAAAATAAATAAAACATTTAATTTTTCATGTATTTTAATCCCAACAGTATTTTATCACCGCGTCACCTTTTCAAATTATGTGCATATATTATTATTACTCTGATGGGTTAGGGATGAGTAAAAAATTATTCATGAGGGAATCCACCTACATTTTTGTGGATGGAGAGTAAGAAGCTATTTACTAAAAATCACCCTGAGTAGACCCTAACGCTATTCGAACCCTGATCTCCCCGACATCAGCAGGCCAGTCTAACACGAGAATGACGCCTTATACCATCCGGCCACCGAAGCGGTTCCCATCAATTATTGCCATTTGTTATGGGCATAGGGAAATTTAAATTTGAACAGAAACTTTATATAGGGATTAGTATTATTATTCCAAGATGTTCATGACAAATATCAGAAACTGTTGAGTTTATAAATAAAACTTATCATATACATCTATTGAAGATATATTCTACTTATTTTGGCCAACACTTTAATGTGCAATTTCAGAGTAATCTCTCCCGCTTTAAGTGTGTTGTTTAAGAACAACAACGGATGAAATAAAACAACTCGCTTGTCTCGCAACCAGTATTGTCACAGACAACTTTAGGGGTACAACAATTTATCTTTTCAAGTTTCCGATTTCTCTCAACCAGCAAAGTTTCTGCATGACGTCACAAGGGTCATAACTTGCGAGGGTGACTTGACCCCGAGATTACTGGGCTCTGAGCTCACGTCGACTAGGAAGACAAAATTTCTAGACCTAACGAAGAGAAATATGTCATAAGATCTTGGCAAAGAAAAACAAAGCAGTGAAAAATATTTTTTTATTTTTTTACTGAACTACTCAGTGGCTTTCGAGAGTAGCATGTCTGGGAGAAAAATGAGAAATGATGTTCATAGCGACAAAAGACACTCTAAATGCTGGGAAGGAAATAACTTATATGATTGAGTCAGAAGTAGAGTTCTGAGGATAGAGGTGACTGTAGAGTAGAGATTTAGAGTTAGGATTACAACTGTTGAAGGCTACGCCCGCGTGCTTTCATTGGTAATAAATATGAGCTACATTATTCATTTTAAATTTTAAAGTTGATGATAATGGCTTGGAAATACCTCATGAAGTGTTATTGTGTTGTTTCTCATTCTTGTAACTTTTTTTAACCTTTATCTAGCGAGAAATAATATATAAAATAATCTAAAAAGTCCATGATACTTTTTAAAATCCTTCAGTTGTGTATGACATGTTTATACAGCTGTGATTTGCGTAGTATTACAGTCTTTAGAAAGCCGTTCGCGCGTGTATTTTTAAAAATTGGTTTTTGGTAATTGTTAGGTCTATAGTGGGGTTTGTGCTATTTTAAAATATTTTACAGTTTATTTACCAAACTAATTAAGGGGATGGTTATTAATTTAAAGCACGTATATACGCGCGCAAACAGAAATAAAAATACAAGTTGTGTTTAGTTAAAACCCGAATAAAATAGTTATTCAGTCAAAAACAATTTTTTTATGGTTAATCTACTTATGATAGTTTTATTTAATCTTTAGTAAATAATATAAATATATTTACAGTATTCGTCTAAAATCTCAGTTTAAAAACTTGTCTTTTTTTTTAGTTCTGAAAAAATAATGTTTATATTTTTTTTCAAAACAACTCAGCGTTTACCTATATCTAAAATAATTCTCTCGAACTCAGTGACTTAGCCCCAAAAAGATGTGGCAAAGGATACTTTGAGAAAGTCCAATTGGATTTCTTCCCCCATACAATTTTGATGTATCGAGAAGGGATGCTATGTTGACGGGAAGGCGAAATAAAGTAGACGGCTCCGAAGTGTTATTTGGCTAGCAACGTTACCACAAAGGTGTACTTTTATATTGAAACTCGATTGGAGATGGAAGAATACGGGATACCTTTTACATTGTATTTTTTGCTTTCTATAATAACTTAGTTGCGGTTTCATGGACACATTCTTCATCTCATGAAGCTTATTTACTTATTTTACTACTTCTAAACACAATTAGAACTAATTTTTTTTCAGCAACGCGTCTTACTACTCGTTCGATTTGTACGCTTATATACTAATTAGACCCCTACGCTACTGGATAATAAAGGCTGTAAGTATACACGCATTCGCTTGAGTAAGAGTGGAGAGATATTAAGGGAAAAACACCCTTAGTACACCTGATCGAAATTCAAACGCTGATATCCCCGTTATCGTTAGTCCAGTATATTGCGATTGTGACGCCTTAGATCATCCAACTACCTAAGCGGGCTGTATTGATATTGACAATAAGTTAGTATTACGTGGTGTTTACATATTTTTATGTGGATAAATGACACTTGAACAAGGGAATCGACTCTGACTCAAAGATAC
>CABFOW010003289.1:16570-31382 GCA_902141385.1 Timema californicum
TGTAATGATATCGATTTTTCCTGTCTTTTTAATATTCGCGATCATATTTTAAAGTAAATATATTAATATTTCTTCTTTTCAGTTAATATAAAGTAAAGTCATCTTTTCTATACTACGGCCATGTTTCTTTTTCTTTTATTTTAACTGCACGTGTCAGAAACAAGGTTTTTACTTCCGTGTTGTAATGCGCAGTAAAATAATAGCAGGTGCAGAGAAGCGCGTCTGTTTTCTTAAATGCGAGCTAAATTTAAAACTAACCCCATTGGTCGATGGAAAGAAAGCAAGGAGTGGTCTGGGTCCGAGGGTGTGAATTACGGGGTTCACGCAGCTCGACTCGAGAGGACGCTAGCTTGTTAGACGCGGGCATTCTACTCTTCTACGGCAGACGAGATGGAAGTGTTTTACAACATTAAGTGGTGGTTTATTTTATTTACAAAACAACTTAAGGGCAAATAAAATTGTCGTTGTGACAGCAAAACACAGTTTTTCTCATTTCATGGGCAGATTTATCTCAACATCTAGTCCAATATTTATTGTTTAAATTACATGTTTTACAATTGGCGTACTCAACGAGGGGCAGTATTTAAGGCTTTTACAGTTTCCAAATTACATTTAGAGCCAATTTTATTTAAAATAACTATGTTTGATATGAGAAGGAATGTTTATTTTTATTTATTAAAATATTGGATTAAAAATTCAGTGTACAGTAGTTTTCATATACTATGAATATTAACACTTATTATTACAACGTGTAGTGCTCAAGACTGAGAAAACCCGTGAAAGAATGTAGGATAAGAGTGGAGAATTTTACATGTTTTACTGCCTCAGGCAAATAAGGGCTAATGTCATAAAACTTTGTTAATAGAGAAGCATATGGTTTTTTCTTTATTCACACAGCAGTTAAGATTTTGTGAGTATTTTAGTTACTTAATATATTAAGATGTTTATATTTAATAATGCAATTTTTCATTATTGAACATTGGCCCTTCTTATCCCAAAGCACATGGTATTAATGTTTCTTTGACTCAAGGTCACAGAGATTTGCTTCACACTTTACTGCCGCCTGGATTCCGATACAGCAGGTTAGCCAACGCTTGCAGAACGTTACTAGCTTGTAAATGGCTAACGATCATACTAACGGCACCTATTATCAACTAAAACAACTATTTGTAGAAGGAAAAGTTGTATTTAAAACTATGTATTTTGACTAGTGTCGACTGTAGAGTCGTTAGAGCTTAATATCGTTGTGATTATTGAAGCTAACCCAAATTTAAAAATATGTTTAAAAAGAAAATGAAATTATTCATTAAATAATATGTTATAAACAAACACTTTAGCTTAATTGTACAGTAAAATAAATAGTAAATCGATTAATAATTTTTGATTTACCATCTAAAATGCATTGAAATAGGAACATTTTAACGACAATATTTCAATAACTATTTTTATCGTGGTTTGAAAATTCCATAATAATGATGACTTAATGAGGGTCCAACACCAGACGTGCAGATTAAGAGGGTGGAATAAGGGATGTGGGGTATCCTTTGGGCTAAAACCTCCACCTTCCTTGATACATTTGTTACATTTGTTGTTAGCCGAGATTCCATATTATGGGAGATATATTATGGGTAAAATAAATATAAATAATATGGTAGGCCTAATATATGCACATATAATTAGTCACTAAAGTTAAACGGCAGTTTAAAGGCATTTTGTCGGTTGACGCTATCTAATTTATTTACCCATGATGTTAATAATCATGCAGTATTGACTTGTTCATTTAGGAGTTGAAAGTTAAAGTTTTTATGTGACATTGTTGAAAATATTTGTTAACTTACTTTGATATCCTCCTTCCTCCACCTACTGAGAACGAATAATAGATAAACCAGTAGAGTCTCGTGGACAACATTCTCAAGCAAGCTTGAAAGGGGAGGGCTCAGAATTACAAAAAAAAATCTTTTATGCTTCAAGAAGGTATTTGGAGGTGTTTTTAATGATAGTTGTGGCTTTGGGCGTCCTTCTGTTCTGTGATTTACATGGTTGGGTTATTACTTACTATAAATATATACTTTAAACTTTCAACTGTTAGCTTCCGCTGATACACACATCAAAACAAAAGGACCTGCTACAATAAACTCCACAAAACTCTAAGGCCCGGTACACACGACACAACTTCTTGTAGAAAAATTTGTTCAAGAAATGGTACAATATCTTGGTCACATGGATTGCATACAAATTGTAGCCAGTGATTGTTCACACGGCATTTGTGATTGCATACAATATTTGGAAAAAATTAATGGCGTTTTTGCGCTTTTTATGGAAAAATAAAGATTGAATAATTTTTAAAATATTTGTATTTAATGTAAATAATTTCTTAATCATTCTTAAATATTATAAAAATAAAAAGGTACAGTAGAGCGTCAGAAATCCGAACGTCAAAAATCCGAACGTCAAAAATCCGGATCGGCGGTGAGAGCAAGTAGGGGAGGTAGTGGAAGGTGTCCTTGAGAGTTCAACGACTCAGCCAGTCACCTCTCCTTGGTCACGTGCTCGGCTCAGTTCTGTGCTATCCTTTACAAACTTTACAGCAGTGGTGATAATGGAAGCAGTGTAAGAGAGTGTGACAACGACGAAGAAATGGATGCTGAAGAAGCTGCCGGTCCTTCACACTCAGACGCCTATGAAGCAATCAGGACAGCTATGAACTGGTTAGAGGGGCAACATGAGGGGTCGGCGACACAACTCGTACTTCAGACTGAGAGACGTGGCTGCAGAGAAACATACGTCAAGTCTTGTACAAAAAACAATTAAGGACTTTTTTACCCAGTAAGTTTCCATTAATTACTGTAGATTCTTGTTTTTTCTCCTAAAAAGTATTGTAGAGTTACTAATCTAAATTACATAATGTACATGTTATTATTCAATATACTTTATTAAAATATTTTGTGTACTGTATTTTTGGAACCCTTCACCCTCTATTTTGCAATACAGTAGACTCCTGAGCGTCACGTATCCTCTAGTCAATACATCAAGTATGTATACAGTTATTGAAAGCACATTTGAAAATCCGGACAATTCAGTGATCCGGATGTGTCCCGGTCCAGATCAATCCGGATTAACGACGCTCCACTGTATTTTATTCTCATTTTTAAAATGTTTTTTAAAACACTTGAAAACCTTTATATTTGGGGTTTAACGTCCTCAAATTATAATTATTTGTTTTTTTTTACAATCACTCTTTTTTTTTTAAGTAACTGTCTAGCAGACAAAGTTTTCTTGTTTACAACTGCAATAAAAATGGCTGATTTAGGATGAATTCTATTTCCTGAAACTGTATACAATAAGTTTTGCAAAGCAGATCTTGTACAAGTTTTGTGTTCCCACTACGCCATCTCCAGACTGCCACTTGTCGTGTGTACCGGACCTAAAGATGTGTAGGCACGGGGTCAATACCTTGACAATATTAGTTTCCCCTTTCATGCCATATCATCATTCTATGTTTTGAAAGGGGAAGAGGGGTAGTGACTTCAGTTCTAGTCGTCAACTTTCGGGCAAGAGAAGTCGTAGCTCGGCTGCTTGCATTTCTACCTGACATCCTCAGCTCTTCCCCTGATCCCCCCCATGAGATCTATGACGTCATAAATAGGAACTACAATAACTAGAGCAATGGGGTGAGAGTCGGACAAATCCCGTCTTTCAACCCCTATCAGATGGACAAGTGCACGTCTTGCATGAATATTATGGTCCCTGGCTTGTATGGGAGTTTTTTTTCAAGCTCTGGTATCCTTCCACTGAGATTGAATAATATAAGCCATATCTTATCAAAGATAGAAGAAGTTTAGAGGGGGTTAGATAAATAACGAGTACCAGTTTGTTATATTTGTATTGGAGAGGGGGAAGGAAATTAGTTTTGCTTGTTATTATTATTGTTGGATCTTGAGCTAGATCAGGAGTGTTCAAATAAATTAAGACATTAGAGTAAAGTTACTGTTTGAAACTTAGATAAAGTTCTAATATTTGTTTGGTGTTTACTAAATACAACATAAATAAAGAGGCCAAAGACAATTTAGTATTATTGTTTTCATTTTCTGACTTGAAAATCCAATCTAGCTCAGACAAAGCATCTTCAATAAAAACTGTACAGAAGAGAATTATTGTGTAAGTATATTACTTCAGTTTTATAAACAAAGTGAATTTTAAGGTATTTTTTATTCAATTGAACAATATAAATTAGATCTAATACTAAACTAATCAATTTACATTAACTATTGGGTACATATACAAAATATTTATTTATTGAAAAAACACATTTTTTTACACACAAGTTACAAATTTCACACAGATAAAAATAACAAATATATATTTATTTTTAATAAATAGTAAAAAATTAGAGATTTAAATTAACTACAACTTAGGTCACTCCAATATAAAAATAAATTGTACTATCTTTGGTAAAGTTATCCTTTATACTGAAATAGATCACTAGAACTAAACATATTCACATCAAATAACCTTTTTGGAATCATTATTTATAGTTGATATTCTTCAGGAAATGTAAACCATACAGGTCTAAACTTGAAATTTAAATTAAAACTAAATATTATGGTTTAAATCTGCGCTTTCAACATTTAATCCATTATTTACATCTTTGAATTTAATTCTTAAATATTAGATATATTAATCATTTAAAATTATAATACATGTTTTAACTTAACATTACTAAACTGTACAAATCTACACATAGTTAATTATCACAATAAAACTTTAGCCTAGTTAAAATTAATATGTCAGATGAGAACCAGCTCAAAAAAAAAAGATCATTAAAAATAGAATGGATAAAAAAGTTTGGAAATAATGTGGTGACAAAAAAAATTCATTCTAGAACTGCTAGTTGGTCTGTTACAAACCTTATTTTCAGCCAACATGTTTGGCACAATAAATATCGGAGCATGTAGATCACAATACTGAAACACACAACACACAAATTGTTATAATATGAAGAATGGGAACATGGATATTGTTATATATTATATTATGTGAATTATGGAGTAAAATATCGCAGTGAATATAGATAAACTATGGAACATCCACCTACTTTGTCCTCCACCGTGTTATTAAACCTAGATACAAAGGACCATTCACCTCTTTATTCTTATTATTTCTAATGTAAAGCTCAAATAAGACTACTTATTCTAAAGCTCACAGCTGTGGTTCTAGAGTGTCAGTTTCAACCCTGCTTTGTCCATGTTCCCATGTTCCAAGAACCTCTTTATATGTTGTTCAAGGTCTCGACATATAGTTCCACTGATGTGTTATCCCACAGGGTAGTAGTCCACGAATGTGCTTGTCTATATGAGGCTATTGCTGCTTGTCTATCTGGATCAACTATAAAGCCTGTTTAATCCGTCAACCCATCAACCTATCATCTCTGAATACAACTGTTCTTGTTCGTTACTTTATATATCTACCACACTAAGGTTCCTTCCCCCTGCCCATCACGCTATGTCCTGTGTCCGACTGAGATAATTAACAGAGTATTCCTAGGGTGCACTAACATGAGTATCAAGTGGCTGATAGTTTGTTCCATGACCATATGGCCATGGCTGCTCCTCATAGAGGCCCACACTCTCTTCATGACACATTTATGAAAGGTTTCATGGGTACAATACAAGTATCGCCTCTAAGAAGTTCAACACAATCTGTTGAGTTTTGTGGCCCCCACCCTGTGAAAAGATAGGAGGGTGGTAA
Source organism: Timema californicum (assembly GCA_902141385.1). NCBI lineage: Eukaryota > Metazoa > Arthropoda > Insecta > Phasmatodea > Timematidae > Timema > Timema californicum. Next base: position 22,319 of record CABFOW010003289.1, read on the forward strand.
GAAGATGGTTCAGGGGATGAGGGGGGAATTTTTAATGATGAGTCCACGGCCAGGAGGAGAAAGATTTTAGTATCAGAGTCCAAGCAGGAATGTGTTGATACGAGGTATAACAACAGTTATTCTAACTACAGAATGACCAATCATAAATAAGAGCATAACATAAGTTGTACCTACTGTAAAGTTAGATACATCAAACCAAGAAATGACTAGTTGGTTGTTATGTTCCCGGAGATCCTCAGTGAAGCCTGAGAGGGTAAGGCCTCATCGAGCGAGTCCAACCGCTAGGACAGCGAGTCTCTCTTCGCCAATCCATCAGAGTCACTCCCAACCTCTGGCATTCGTGAGCGTATGCTGTGAACGATTCACAGTAACATCGGCCGTTAGGACACTCACACATGTCCACCATACATGATCTGCACAAACACACATACACACATTGTTAGAAAGGTTAGTTATGTGTTCTGACCTGAATCCTTTCAGGGAAGCTTGAGAAAGTTTCGAATGACTAAAGGCCGCCTATATATTCAAACTAGCTTTGCTCGTTTAGGTGTTCTTTGCAAGTGGATGTAAGCTGGTGTAATTCCAGAGCCGTTTTTTGATAGGCCTTACCGTTTAGCCACAAGAAACCTCCAAAGAAAGGTCCGCACCGACTTTAAAGTTACTCCGGCATTTTGCATTTTTTCGGGGGCTAAGTTTTTTGATTTTTGGAATTTTCCCGTCGGTTACAGGAGAGAACCTAGAAGTTTGCCAAGCTTCAATCTCATCTGGAAGTGGGTAAACATTAATGTCAGTGAGTGAGTCAGTCATGTGGCTCTATAGTAATATAATATAACGTAGTATAATCATGTTATTACCTGCCTCAATGGCCGTATGGTCTAACGCGCTACTCTCGCGGTACACTAGACTGCTGATGACGGGAAGACCGAGGCTCGAATCTCGGTCGGGTGTACTGAGGGTGGTTTTTCCTAAATTGTTCTCCACTCTTCCTTCACTCACATGCGGGTATACTTCCTCTAAATATAGCCTTATCAATCCTTAAAGCCATTTGGATGATTAATACACAAGCGCATGACCCAAACGGGTAGTAAGACGCAGTGTTAAAAAATATGTGCTACTTATGTTATCTCCATTTGCTTGTCATCCCGTCCCACCACCCGTCCGGCCTGTACTCATATATAAACTAGCAACCCCATCCGGCCTGTACTCGTATATAAACTAGCAATCCCGTCCGGCCTGTTCTCATATATAAAACTAGCAACCCCGTCCGGCCTGTTCTCATATATAAACTAGCAATCCCGTCCAGCCTGTACGCACTTTTTACAACATTACATTTTTGATACCTATCCTTAAATATTTATTTGAGGAAAAGTCGGCTAATTAATGTAAAAAGGGGTGACAAGGGCAACCAAGCCAAAAATGGTAAAAATTGTAAAAAGTAAATTTAATCAAAAAGGACCTAAAGCGTTAAAGTTGCAAAAATGCTCAAAAATGATTAAAATGTTCAAAGAGCAAAAAGAGTGCAGTTAAGATAAAATAGTAAAAATGGAAATAAATAGATCATAAAAATACAAAAAAGGGCAAAGTTTAAGAGTGGTAAGAGAAATGAAAGAGATAAACATTAAAAAGCCGCAAAAGTGGTAAAAAGGGTTCAAGGTTAACGAGCTAAAAAGCATAAACAGGGTTAAGCATAAGGGACAAATGGGGCAATTGCCCAGGGGTGCTTGGTCTAGGGTGGCTCTTGGGAATAATTGAATTTTTGAGTTTTACCATTTTATAAAATCTCTCAAATACAATGACTGGACTGTCTGAGTCGACAGACTGATGGGAAATTCTGAAAGGTGAAATTAAAACAGGTAGCGCTGACATAAAAGATCTATAGGGCCCGTCTGGGGGGACAATGTCAAGATGAAACTCACAATGATGTATTTGTAAATCAATGCACTATGTCGATGTACTAACACAATTATGGTTTGTATCAGGTAGAGTTTTATTAGAGGAAGTTAACTTTTGCCCCCTACCCCACCAAAAACATTTTTATATTCTTTGTCAGCCGCATTGACGAGCAGGTGGTCGGTTTAAACTATCACACTCTTTTTAGTTTTGTTTGTTGAATATGGGCAGGTTGGAGCGCTAGTCATGGCTAGGTGTGCTAAGGTTTTTTTTTGCTAAATGGTTTTCCAACCCCCCTTAACTAAAATTCAAGCATATTTCCTCTGACTTATATCTTATTCATCCTTACTCCATCAGTATGATTAATATACATGGTTGGGGCAAAGCCATTAGACGATTGGTAGCTTGAAAACTAACATTCTAATTTAAAAGTAAATTTTCACCAGCTAAATAAAAGTAAACTACATGCTAGACATTTTCACTTTTAGAAGCTAATGTCAGTTAGGTGAGCTCCACTAATTGTTTCCATCACGCGCTGTAGTGAGATGCCATCTCCCCAGTTCATAGGCCTGTAACTAACTATCTGTAGGCTCGTGAAATTCATAGCGTCTAAAACTTGAAGAAGAAGAATTTAATTAAAACCATTCCTCGACATCTCCTGTTGTGGGACTTCACTACGAGCCACCGTAGGTTTAATAACCCCCCTCCCCCCACAACCAAGAAATACCCCTTTTAGTATGTCCCTGGATGAGTGTCTTAACTCACCTTTAATTATTTTGTGTTTTTTTAAATCATTTTTTAACTTGCTCGTTGTTTGCTTATTTGAGCAGGATAAATTATTAAGCTTATTTTAAAATAGTTTTTTATTTTATATGAAAAAACATAATTAAAATGCATTTTTTTAGTATTATTTTAAAATAAATAAAATTACTACTCAAACATGTAGTATATTTATAATTATAGAATATAATGTTCCACGTGTATTTTACCATCTTCTAATGAAACTCAGTATTGAGTGTTCTCATGATAGCAGGCTAGACTCAGCCCCAGGTCCACATGTGCCCGTGTGAGCAGTGAGATGGTGGCCATGACACGATGAATGATTGATTCTCCCCACATTTTAAAACTGGATTGAAACAGAACAAATGTATCTCCCTCTCATGGTGTAACCTGTCAGGATGTGTTGCAGTCGAGGATAAGGGGGATGACATGATGTATGACTGTGTGGGCTCCCAACCGATGTAGGGTTTTAAGGTAATACTTTGCACTACTACAAAATGCCCAGAGTGACCCCCATGAATTGGTGGTGAATTGTCAGCTCTGTTAGCTTGATAAATAGTAAGTACTATTTATACCACAACTTGACCCGACAAGACATCATGGCCGTCAGCACTTGTGCCCTATTATTTACTCAGCCATTTAAACGTGTTGCTATAATCTTTCTGTCACTTGCGAATCACAAAATTACAATATTAAAATAAACAAACACCCCCATTTAGAGCATATCAATTACACAAATCAAAATAACTTGAGTGGACACATTCCACAAAACAATGTATTCCAAATTAAAACCAAAAATAATTAATGATTACTAAGGATATCATTAATGCTAGTATTATCATTTACGTGATGCACGCCATGAGTGGGTTGTGCAACTTACTCTCCTCGTGTGATGTCTTCCAACAAGTAGGGTCCAACTTGTGCAATGACTCACACAAAAGGAAATGAAACTAAGATAAATTGCAGTTTATTAGCTCGGTGTGAGATTGTTGCAAACTGGGTCACTTGAATCCTGCCAGGTGATAAGCGGACGTGGCAGCTTCATCTAACCAACTGTCTCAGCAAAGCAAGACCAAACATCCTATGTGTGCTTCTTTGGACTCCAGATAACTGCAGTTTATTGTTCTGGATAATTCTGGCGCAAGTGAGTAGACCCCCTTCCCCTCTTCTCCTTGGACATCAGATACATTTCATATATAATACAGCGCTCCTCGTTTCAACAACTCATTACACGAGCATCCAGGAGGTTTAAAGCTCAACTTAACATATACGAAGCTTCAATGTTTGTTAGGTTTAGTAGTATACTGTTTGCCAGAGTCTGGACAATATGACTATACCTATGTCTATTATGGTATAATCTTTAGTTTGGTACTCAGGTGCCTGTCTCCAGACTAGTGTCGAGTGTTAACTATTCTATAGGATGATCAGGCAATACTAATCAGGAAAAGGCCTACCATAGTTTCCTGATGGCCTATATTCCTGAAATCTCTTTTTTCTGTTAGCTGATAAATAGTTCCAGCTTTTGGAACATTTATTTTGTGTCAAGTCCCACTTTTTTGGAGTCACCAACGCTAACCAGCTCAGTTAGCAGTTAAATACGGACTCCTTAGTTTTAAAAATAGTTCTACATCATTATTTGACCATGCTTATCATTTTAGAGGCTAACAGCTAATGGCTGGACTAGAGTTTTGTTTTGTTTACTAACCATCACCTAATTTAATCCTTCTGATTAGAATTGTTTCTGTTTTGTACAATTTATTCTTCAAGAAGCCCCATGTTATTCAATCTTCAACCCAAGCTTTGTTGTCTTGGTTGACGTGCCTTGCCCCAAATAGGGCAATTTGGTAACAATGTTTCTAGTTACATTGTTACCGCTGAACATTTAATATGGAAAATGTGGAATGCCCTAAGGTCACTGAATGTCTAACTATTCTCTTTTGTTTATCATCGTATGTTATCCTATCCTTGCTTAACTTATTTGTATTAATCACCCTCTTTATTAACAGTAGCCAGGGTTTGGGGTCCACTTGTTACATAATAAACGAGGTTTAATGACACCAGATTCGTGTTCAGTGAAATACTTCCTATTAGAGTCATTCTTCTATATAGTCTAGGACATCAAGTATGACTCTTCAAAAATGAGCCTTCACATTGCTCTAAGAAAGACCAAGATGTATAAGATTCTATACTCGAGGAAAATAACATATGTTCGGGTAGGAACGAACCTTACGTGTGTGTTAGATAACATTTCAGACCAAAGTATTCATGTATCATCGAACCTGTGCTTAGTAAGGAGGATGAGTTGGAGGTAGAACAAAATTAAACATAGATTTGTTAGCAGTAAACAAGGAGTATGTAATGTATTGATTTGGATTAATCTAAATTATGTAAAAAGTCATGGATGAAGGTAATTTTTCTTTAAAGTAATATAGGTAGAGTATCCTTTTATGATTCATCCATGAACAAACACGCGTTTCTCAGAATGAGCTGAAAAGGATCTCACCCTAAAATATATTTTTTATACAATCTTTCTTGTTAAAATATCTACTGCGTCAATTCTTGTTAAAGAGAACAAATTCATAGTATTTGGCATAAGACGACATTTCTCTATACCAATAAGAAGCTAGCCTTCACAAAAACTGTCGCCAGGACACTTTCTATTGGTTAGTTTTTACATTGTTGACCAGGGGAGAAAATGCAAGGGGTATGTCATATATAAACCATTGTACGTATGTTTATAGTATTGCAATTGACCACGACGACGATGAGGAGGACGACCTCCGAGATCTCGCTCACGAGTCAGTCACAGTCTAACACATTATAAACTAAATCACATCAATATCACAAGTGTACAGTGGTATAAAACATTTAATTTAAATATGTGCAAGTAATTTACTGGTGTAATATAAATAAACCGTGTGTGAAATAACAGCCATCAACATTTATCTTTCTTTAATTATATTAAAATACCGATTTAATTAGTGCTCGAACACGGGGCTATAGACAGCTGATTAAACGGTATCTTTTCCGTACAGTGATGATAGGCGCTCGATAACGGAGCTTTATACAACCTATATAAACATCACGGCATTCTTTTATTAGGGAATTAATCCGCAGTGAATCAATCGACGCCCGAAGAGGGGAGATTGATCACATAGTGTTTATTATTGACGCCCAAAGCGAGGCGCTTTTATCCGATAGTATAACAAGTGTTTATTTTATTCCCTGAAGAATGTCTCTAAGTTGGGATTTCCCATTTGAACTTCTTGTCCCTAAGAGGGATTATTATGCTAGAAGATTGATTGAAAGAAATGATACAGGACAATCTGATTGAGATGTTGCCCTATTTTATATCAACCTGTAGCTACGGATACATTCTCACTGTCATAAAGGTTTATTCCAAACGAGTCTCTGTCTTTCTATCAGGGCCAGTACTGATGAAAAACAAACAAAGACTTACAGCGCGTGCGTTGTTAGTTGACTGGAAACTGTTGCCCACATGAGCATCATATAAGAGAGATTGTCATACAGTTTTACAAAGTCAATCTTAAGGTTTTAAGAGAAGGAGGAATAATCATTATTAGCCATGGCAATATCAAGGCTAGTATCGTCTAACGATTCAATCATACTCTCTAGAACATGATGTAAAATAGATTCACTACTATACAATCATATAGATGGAAAGAAATGATACATTTTTAACTTGGTGAGTATAATCGAACATATTCTCGACTATTAAGATATATATGCACAAATATGCCTTGTGCTTGTAACAAGTTGGTGGAAAGTTCAATAGTTAAAGAAGGAGTGAATTAATTCCGGTTAAATATTTAACATTTACATTTTAATCAATGTATAAGTCAATTTTTCTGTCTTTACTTTTACTAGCTACACATTTTCGGCAAATACGAGTACAATAAAAATTGTTTGAGATATATTAAAATATATTAAGTTGGAATACACTTGTTAAGGATTATGTTGTGTGTTTGAATATTCACTCATAAGTTCACACAATTGCTATTCAACCCTTTCAGTTATGTATTAGTGTACTATCTGAACAGATTGGTGTAGTACTTGAATACATCACTTATTGAAAACACACTTAACTTAAACAAGAATAAAAATACTCACTCGATGTACATGGTCGGGTGAACCTTTCCGTGGCAAACTGCAAATGTTGAGGACTTTCTCAACTTTTTGCAAAGGTTGGAGTCTCTATCGAACCGGGGCGAACACTGAGGTCCCCGGTAGAGTTCATCCTGGGGTCGTGTGCAGGCCTTCTTGCCCCCAACTCGCCAAGCCAGACCGAACCTCTCCGGGCTGGACACCAGGCGACCTTGTCGGTTAGCGAAGTCATCTCTCTTCTTGTTGTTGAAGTTCCCGCAGAGCCCACACAACTTGCCTTTGTACGAAGTTGGGGCGGACACCTCCAGGAAACTGTTCCCGTCCCACAAGATCTTTACTCCCAGTTTAGTGTGGACCACGATACTGTCGTCAGTCTTATTGACAGTGATATGGTCACCATACGAGTACGGGGGTTCAATCCTCTTGCCATTCAACTTCACTCTCATCTTCTGGCCGAGATTTACTTTTATCTCACCAACCTGGAAACAATTAAATTGTTAACATTAATATTAGATACCTTATAAATGTTAATATTATAAAGTAATATTATTAAAAGTATACACTCAATCTCACCTATACGCACTCACACACTTAAAGGGCAATGTGGCTTCCTTGGCCTCAACGATGCGGGCACACGAGTTTATAAACTATAGCTTTACAAGATTTTTATACGAAAAAAATAATATTATGTTTTAACTATAATAAATTATATAAATTGGGATATTTCTCTACTAACTAAACTTTCTACGATTGTATTTCTTACCATAGCTTTCCTTTCGGGCAGGTAAAGCTTATAAATAAACAAATGAGATGTGACAATCCATTTGGATAAGTTAGTCATGGTTTGATGAGTTTGTTGGTAAGTTATATAATTATTCTGTATTATTGTTCTATAAACAGAATTAAACATAGATTTGTTAGCAGTAAACAAGGAGTTATCTATATGATGTTGATAGCCTTTTGTTAAGGAGTGTGTATTATAGTTTTTAAGTTGTTTTTTTTGCTCTGAAACAAACAATGCTAAAGTTGGCTAACACACTTACATACTCATTTTTATAGAATCATTAACAGAGATAACTGTAACTATTTGGCAACTGGTAATCCTCGTAATATTTATTGGTTACCAATTCACTCCCCCAAAGTTATTATCTGCCGTGTCTTTCTCTCAGTCACCAGATGTTGTCCATTTTATTTGGAAAATGATGTCGGTGTAGCAGTAATCGTAAGAGCAAACAACTATATTTTTACTTTTGTTAAAAGGGCAATAATAACGTAGTAAATAAAAATTGAAATCTTTCAGTGATTTATGACTCATACAGTATGATTAAATTATTTAAGCTTTAAAATTATATTAAACATACTTGATCAATCCATATAATAATTAGTTTTAAATATATGTTTCAAAAGCACAAACAGATTTTAGTCACCTTCAGCTGATGTTTACTTAAAAAGGTTTATGTTTTTTAAAGTTATCTTTTTATTTATTTTAAAAGTACTTTTAGTTGTTTTAGTAAAGTTATTGAATTGATTTGACAAAAGTAATTAGGAAATATATGATCAAATATACACAATTAACATTTGACAGGCAATAATGAGATTTCAAATAATAAACAATTTATAATATGTTTATTGTAAAGATAGTTTTGTGTTACCTTTATGGAGATAGTTTTGGTCCATGATGAGGTCTTGGTTGTCCTGGCATTATTTGTGACTCTGATGTTGAAAGTGTGAGCTACGCAGTCTGCAGTCAACAGATATTTGCAAGAGCCCTGGAAACTGTACACCTTGCCGTCGAACGTCCGGTAGTGGGGGTCACCAAACACAGTGCACACCCCGTCACCTAGATCACATAAACAAAATAAACTGAAATATGATTGAAGGAAGTTAACTCAAACACTCAAACATGACCTAATTTGATATGTAACTAAACAAATTAAATGTGATTGGTTTAGTTCAACAAAATTATTTGCTGAAAGAAACATTTAATATGATTTATTCATAATAATAATATTGCGTGTCTGGGTTACAACACTTTTAGTCTAGTAGTGTAAGGATTATCCAGTACTAATGTACAATTTCCCAGAGTATGTCCAAATGTACTAACATACAGCCTTTCCATGAGGGTGATAGCTAGTATGAGTGTGATAGCTAGTATGAGGGTGATAGTGAGTATGATGGTGATAGCGAGTATGAGGGTGATAGTGAGTATGATGGTGATAGTGAGTATGATGGTGATAGTGAGTATGATGGTGATAGCGAGTATGAGGGT
>CABFOW010003289.1:36336-61998 GCA_902141385.1 Timema californicum
AAAAAATATCCTAGACAATATTAAATATTACATAGATGAACCAAGATATAGGTTCGGGCGCGCCTACAGTAAATAAATTGTACTAAGCCAAATATGAATCTCCCCAGAAAGTTACCAAAATCGAACCGTGGATCACCCACGCCAAATCAAATAAAAAGTCCCCATTTATAAATTTATAAGTATTAAAGAATCGCCAAACAGTAATTTGGAAAAGTATCCCCCCCCCCATATTTAGAATCAAAGTGAATTTTGATAGATTTTACTCTAATATTAATTTCAATCAACAGATACCCCTCACCTGGTAAAGCCAGTGATACAATGAGTGACCTATGAAATTACAGCTGTTGTTATATACCACAAACAAGTTCTCAGTAAAGGGGGGAAGAAGGGGAGGCACATGGAACAAATGGAAGGGTGGAGAACAGCGCTCTGGTCCTAACGCGGACGTCCCAGTAATTGCCAGGCTAAACTGGAACATTCCAGGGGCGGATGTTTGTGAAGTCAAGTTGGCAACAGCTTTTTTTATTAGCTTGAGCGAGGCGCTGATTTGGCTCACGTCCCAGACAGTCATCGTTGCCCAAGCCACGAGAGTGGATGCGTCGCCGCGAGCCCGTGCGTCCTATTTACCGGGGAGAGGTCTCGGTCGGACTTGGCGAAACTTGGTGAGGGTTGGTGATCTTTGGTGAGCCTTGGTGAGTGAGAAACCTCCATATTTCTAGGTTGTAGGTTTTGCATATTCTTGTTTGGAACATCGTTACAGGGATAAGGTGTAATGAGGTGGACTTCATAAATCTAGCTCAAGATAGAGATAGATTGAGTATTTTTTTAAGTTCAGCAATTAACTTTAAAGTTCCTAGTTCTAGAGAGTATGAAGGTTATGAATAATTGGATTGGTCTCTTTAACTTCCAGAAAAATTCAAATTTGCATCCACAATGATTAGTTATTTATATAAGTTTTAGAAATATTAACTCTTTCCCTAAATCATTCTTAGAAATTCCATATTCCAATATTTATTTGGATTATCTGGAATAGTGTCTCTACCTATCAGACAAAATTTTCTACCTAATCTGAAAAGTTTTTTTCTAATTCTAGCCACCCCATTTCTTGGATTCCCATTTTTAGATCTTTCCGTTTTGTGTTTACAATCACAATATTTCTACCCCCGGTTGATTGACTTGGGAGATTCATTTCGCCAAACACCTTCTTATCGGATGCCAACGTACTGGAAGGAGTCCGCTTGCCAAGTTTCAAGATTCCAGGTAAGGTTTTTCAGGGCTCTTGTCCTTATACAGAGAACATTTGTTGTTTTATCAGAATACACGTAGGATCCATCTTGTAAAGGTTGGCTAGTACTGTATATATATATACTAGTTTGTATAGTAACCGGGATGTCCTAGGACCGGTCATTGTGAGCCAAGCTTGTTGTCGAGCATTTACAATAGTTATGTCTAAAAACAAATACTATTAACATTGGGATGACTAGCGAACAACTTTTTTTTTGTCAAAATATCAAAATGTTGTTTATTTTGTTTGACTGTCTTTATGTCTGTCCTATGTGACGGTGTTTTACTGCCTGTCCGGGCTATATCAGTTCACCAGTTAGTAAAGCTGAGGGAGGTGTAACCAGGATGAACTGTGCGCCCATCAACGGCAAGGTAGAGGAGGGAACTATTAATAAAACTACTCTAATTAGGCCACACACCCATCCAGGATTCGAAACAAAACCTCCACGTCATCGGAAAAACGTAAAAGATAGACTTGTCATTTGGTGAACGCATTCCCTGATGAAGATATTTTGACACGACTCAGTGGGATGTGCAGGCGTGACGTTTATGGCCTGGAATTATTTACTTTCTCGTATCATTTTAATTGAGATAAAACTCAATCTCTAAGAATCTAGATTATGCTGAACCTTTACTTTTAACGTGAACACAAACCCCAAAAAGTGGGTTTTACAATTGTGTCTGTCCTAATGTATGTATGTCCCTGGCCATAGATACAAAATGATTAGGTGGATTTTGTTAAAATTTGACATTTAGATTCTATACCTCGGGACTTTTCTTTTAACCATAGCTCTCAAAATAAGCGTAGTTTACTAATGAGTGATATCTAGAATTTCAATTTTTTCAAAATAACTTGAATGATTTTATTTAGAATGCATATATGGGATTTGAATGCGATGGCAAATAGCACTAGAAATGTGTGATAAATTAAGATCACGAGCTCTTAGATAACGCATCCACAATCGACTCAGTAGATAGTATTTTCTGCCAATAGTACTATGACAACTATACGAACTCGCATATCATGATGGATAACATATCCAAGCTATTATATTTGTTAGTCGTGGTTATAGCCGTATATAAATATTATATTCTTCAACTTGATAACATTACACCTGGACACAGGTGTTACGCAAATGTTTCTTATAATGAAAAGTGTTGCGTGACTCCCGCAAGGTTAAGAACCCCTGCTCTAGATATTAATAGAATGGAGAGCAGCGATTAGTTTTATTCAAACAATGGAAAAAACATCCCCCACCTCAAATTCAATCACCAAGATATGGGTTTTTTCTCTAATCAAACAACATTTATTTTTTCTTAGAGGCAAATTATGTGAAAAGTGATTTTCTGAAGAAAAAATATTGATAAATCTTCTTGAGATGGTGCAATCAATTTCCTATCTTAAAGGATGTGTAGTGATATAAGATCACAATAACTTAATAGTCAGAAAGTATTGTGTATATATTTATAGACTCATAAACAAAAACAAAATAAGATACCTGAAGCTCTCCATTACAGAGCTAGTACCACCAAACAGTGTCGTATGTTGCCTACAACAGTCAAAGTGGTATAGTATTATAACAAACCTTTCCTTGAGAAACATTTACTAGTGAAAGTGTAATTCATATTGCTAGTATTGCAACTTGAAGAACAAGTACCTGTTTAGTTCTAGCAGCACATGTGTCCATTATATCTTACCTGTTTAGTTCTACCAGCACATGTGTCCATTATATCTTATCTGTTTAGATCTACAAGCACATGTGTCCATTATATCTTACCTGTTTAGTTCTACCAGCACATGTGTCCATTATATCTTACCTGTTTAGTTCTACCAGCACATGTGTCCATTATATCTTACCTGTTTAGTTCTACAAGCACATGTGTCCATTATATCTTACCTGTTTAGTTCTACAAGCACATGTGTCCATTATATCTTACCTGTTTAGTTCTACAAGCACATGTGTCCATTATATCTTACCTGTTTAGTTCTACAAGCACATGTGTCCATTATATCTTACCTGTTTAGTTCTACAAGCACATGTGTCCATTATATCTTACCTGTTTAGTTCTACAAGCACATGTGTCCATTATATCTTACCTGTTTAGTTCTACAAGCACATGTGTCCATTATATCTTACCTGTTTAGTTCTACAAGCACATGTGTCCATTATATCTTACCTGTTTAGTTCTACAAGCACATGTGTCCATTATATCTTACCTGTTTAGTTCTACAAGCACATGTGTCCATTATATCTTACCTGTTTAGTTCTACAAGCACATGTGTCCATTATATCTTACCTGTTTAGTTCTACAAGCACATGTGTCCATTATATCTTACCTGTTTAGTTCTACAAGCACATGTGTCCATTATATCTTACCTGTTTAGTTCTACAAGCACATGTGTCCATTATATCTTACCTGTTTAGTTCTACAAGCACATGTGTCCATTATATCTTACCTGTTTAGTTCTACCAGCACATGTGTCCATTATATCCTACCTGTATAGTTCCTCCATCACTAGAGTCTTGTTCTATTTCTCATGTTACATCAGGGCAAACCCCTCGTCACTTGCCTGAGAATATAACTACTAACTTCCTAATAACTTGACTCTCCGTGCTCGATCAGTCAGTGCAAGGCCCTGTCTGAAGTAAATTATTCCACATGTGAGCTCTGTGCCCTCGCAGAGGTATCGAGGAACCAGAAAGTGTGAGACGTCACTTCGATTGTGTGTTGTCAACCCATAACATCTATCAGACGTCTTAGTCTTTGCATTCATGCATTGTTGCCCTAGTCTTGTAGTGTAGCGTGTCAACCAAATGGATGAACAGCTACAAGAAAATATTTAATATTTTGGTGATTTTGTGCAAGATAGAAATTATATCAGCGTATTTAATATAAACTGTCTCTAAAGTTATATCTTCTGATCTACTAAAGTTACTTATCGTCTTACCTTCTAACACGTGGTTGGTCAAAAATATTGTCTTTTGATAGTTACGGTATTAAAATATCAAAGAAGAGGACCAATATTATTGTGTTATGAATAAAATACGTTTACACTTCGCTTTTCCTCATAGACTTACGTACGCCTGCCACGTGGTCTACGCACACGAAAAATAGTAAAAAAAACAACTATATCCTTACTTCTTATAAAAACAACAGTGAATATTAAATAAGTAAATTAATACAGATATATTTTGATATAATATACTTGTGTACAAGCTCACCCCGGCCAGATGTCTGCAGATATCACTCTTTTAAGAAACAGGAAAGTGTCTGTCATGGCCGACTCGCGTGTGCCGTGGCTAGCTCAGCTGGTGAAAAGAACTAAAGGTGGGGGATCGACTCAAAGACCTGTTGCGCACATAGTGACACTGGTGGTTATTTGAAGAACTATTGATTTGATTCATTTGTTTCCCTTTTCTCCCCACTTTCATCCTCCTTTGTTTCTGCCTGTTTTTACATAATTTATTCCCCATTTCTTCTTCTTCTTGTCCTAGCCAGGTTGAGTATATATACAGGCCAGCCAGAGATTTCAAATCAGAGAAAAGTTCCACAGCGAGTTGAGACAACCAGGAAAATTCGCCCGGCACCTACACGAAGGATCATGGAGGCTGCGGCGTCAGATTCACCACCTTCAGCCGTGACGATAGGATAATGGGTCACCCGACCCTACTCGCCGTAAACATGGACGACGGATTCTGCGGTATTAGTATCCAGTCGTCGTCGCCAAGTCTTTACGACTTGGACTCTTGTAAAGTAGTTTAATTATGCAACACCTTTTTTAAAGAAAAATTATGTTTTATTATCTAGAGAGAAGCCAAGTTTTGTTTTGGAAATATGTCAATTAGAATGTTTTTTGGGTTTAACTAATTGGTATCTCAAACTTCAGCATTTAAGTTTTGCTAAGTTAATTTATGTATCATTCGGCACGGTTCTTACATAAAAGTCCCTGGCTTGGAATGTTGTTATTTAGTTGGGTGACTTAGACTAAGTCACAAGTTCAATACAACCTTGTACCGGATTGATTATGACGTCCTAAACATCATGAACATTAGTTTTTTTTATTGAGGGCTACCACCAGAATGTCTTTTCTTATGCCTTTTCCAGCTCAGTTAAAAGTAATATAGATTTTCTATTAGAGTATTAGCTTAATGGCGCGACCCAAGGAAATTACCCTAGATTCATTGTGGTGTCCGCGCAAATCATTTTATTTTTATATTCGCCTGTGACTAGGCTTTTGATTTAGTATTGGTATTAATAGATATCAATGTACTATATAATGCTCTGGCAGTACCATAGGGGAAAATGACCAGCAGTAGTACTTTAGTGACACCTGTTTCCTAGCCTTCAATTAGCTGGATTTATCAGCTGAGGATCCATCAGGTTTTATGGATACCTGTTAATATTCAACCCTACTGAGTGAGACTGTGTAAATGTTATATTCTTAATTTGCTCTTCACTAATTGTTCTTTAACTCCCTATTTTAGAAACACTTTTCACTGTGACCAGTTTTGAATTGGTACACCATGCGTCAACATGTGGTCTGGCGACTGTACTGCCCTGGTACCACAAATAATCTCTCTAGTCCATTTGTGTTGGAAGAAAGTTTATTCGCTCTGATATCCCTGTATTCATGTGAAACTTGTACTTTTGACATTTTGTCTAATTGTTTTCTATAAGAAATCTATTTTGTTAAAGTGACTCTGTTTTTATAAATAGTATATGTACCCTGTAGGCCAAAATGGTACAGTAGCAATGTATGAATTTACTACTCTATACATGTACTATTAAGACTAGGATTTTGATGATTTTGCATATAATTTTTTGTGTTTCATAAGATACTTCACTGATTTAAGTAGCTTTGTTAAGGCATTTTATTGCATTTTCCATGTTTTTACATGAATATGTAATTTTTAAAGGTTTTTCTGTCATTTTTATTTATTTTTGAGTCATTTACCCATGATTAGAACATCTCTGCACGCATCATAGCAAACGATGGTGCCAAGACGGTGGTTAGACTACTTTCCCCCCTTCCGCCGGTGATAGCTGGATAGCTCTTCCCTCTCCCCTCTAGGATAGTGGGGCTGTAAATGAACTCGTCTAAACTAGTCTGAGTAAGTTTTTGCGGATAACGGTGGCTCATTGTCTCTCTACATGTTTCGGAAGCTGCACGTGTTGTTAATGTGAATTTCAACATTCAACATTCCTAAATTGAAAGAAAGTGCCTCACATAAATTAAAACTTTTCGTTTCTGAATATGGCGAGAAAGTATTCTCTACCGATGTACAGATAGTATATTGCAAACTCTGTAACAAGAGAGTTGCCACAGAAAATAAATATACTGTGCAGCAGCCTGTCAAGAGAGAAAACCCAAACGAGGTCTTCAGCTATTGCAGGACGAGAAAAAAAACTACAGCAAATGCTCCTTGGCCAAACCAGCGAGTTTTCAAAACATTCTGCATTTTACGAAGAACTGTGTGAAGCCTTCATTTGTGCTGATATTTCTTTGAACAAAGCTAACAATCCTAGATCGCGCGGCTTTTTAGAAAAGCACACTGGAAATTCTTTGATGGACTCCTCTACACTGAGGAAAAATTCTGTGAACCGTTGCTATGAAAACGCTATAAAGAAGGTACAAGAAAAAGTAGCAGATAAAAAAAATGGGTGTCTATGGATGAAACAAATGTTTCTATATGACGATATGTAGCTAACGTAGAGGTAGGTACGGTGGAAGAAGATGACCCTGGTGGACATTTTCCAATTAATTGTGAATATTTAGAAAAGGTGAATTTTTCCACAGTAAACAAACTCTTTGATAGGTCCTTGAGCTTATAATGGTCTGATGGAACCCAACACGACATTGTCCTGCTATTCATGACTGATGCTGAACCTTACGTGATAAAGGCTGCTAATGCTCTGAAAGCGCTGTACTCAAAAATGGTACATCTAACATGTCTAGCACATGTCTGTCAAAGATATTCTGAAGAGACGCGAGGGCAATTCATCGAATTTGACCAGCTGAGTGAGTGCGCGAATAAAGTTTTTCTGAAGGCACCATCTCGAGTGGTATCATTCAAATCGGAGGACCCAAACGTTCCTTTGCCATCGGCTCCCATTTCAACCAGGTGGGGGACTTGGATTGAATCATGCAACTATTACTGTGAGAGCTTCCAAGTTGTGAAAAATATCATCGACTCGTTTGACAGCAATGAAGCGACCTCAATTAAAGTTTCACAGGAACTTCTTTCTGATCCTGAAATTGCAGGTAAGTTTTCCAACATAAAGTCGAATTTTGGGTTTCTGGCTAGTGCCATTACTTCCTTGGAGAAGTCAGAAGGGCTATTAGTGGGTCAAATAAAGTTGGTAAAGAAAGTTGTGAATGACCTATAAAATATTGTGACTGAAAAAGTTGAAAAGGCCATGCAAAAGTTGATTGAGCAAGTTAAAAAAAATAATTAAGGATATGAAATGTTGTCCTTGATTGCAGATGTGCTAACAGGGAAAATCTTTTCCCTTGGTGAAATTTCAGGAGATTCAAAACGATTTAGTTTATTTCAAGTATGCTCCTATGGCGTCAGTAGAAGTGGAAAGGAGCTTCTCTATGTTTAAAGCATTGCTAGCAGATAATAGAAAATTATTCTTTTTCGAAAAACTGCACATGATTTTGGATGTGCATTGCAATTCTGGACTGTTGAAATATAAACTCTTAAGTTTGCCATGTCAAACTACGCTGTCAGAAAATATAAGTTGCGTTTTTATGTCTTTTCTTTGTTTTATTTTGAATATCTTTGTTGACAAAATAAAAACATTAGTTTGGCTCCGAAACGGAACGTTAAATTATATGTTAAGGTTTCATTTTGGTTTACTTATTTTAGTAAGGAAAAAACATATTTTTTTAGTTTTAAAGAGCAATTTTTTTAAATCACAAATTCCTTTTTAATAGGGCAATTTATACAGATTTTTAGGTCATCAAAATCCTATCCCTATATATATAAATATATATATATATAAAAATATATATATATATATTTTCCGTTCACGATAGGTTTTTACCTGGATGACAGTTCGAAATCATATGTTTAGGTTTTGGGTTGCCAACATTTGTAAAAGATCACAGTTTTGTTATAAATGTAAAGATCGTTAATTGTCTGTTATATATTAAATTAAAAATAACGTGAACTTAAGTTTTCTCATACTATTTCATTTTTTTAAATAATTTATTTTTATTCAAATCGAAACAATATTTTAAATATAATTAAAAGTACTTATTTTTCGTTTTGTAACGTTATTGCTTATGTTTAATATAGTGCACACATCAATACCTTTTAATACAGGCATCGTATTTACTTGTAAAAGAGAAAATACTTGTGATTTTTTTTACATACAATAGATGATTTTATGATTATTTTATCGTATTTTGAAATATTTAACTGAATAAAATATTTTCATCAACTGCGTGTCTGCATCATTGTAGTTCAATCATATGGTTTAGATTCGTCAGTCGCCATTTTGAAGCTATGTTCGTTAGAAGTTTTTGTGAAAGTGGTGTGAATATATTTTTAAGTGGAATAAACATATAAATAAACTTTGTGTCCAACCTCAAATAAATCTATGAATAATATTGGCCTAAATTACAGTGGTTAACTATCACATTAGTATATTACAATTCGTTTTCATTACAGTAATCCAAAGTGATAGATGTCAGCTGTGGCGTAGTGATATATTAGGGATTACTTCTAGTAACATTTCGAGCTATCATCCAGTTAAACTTAGCTCGTGAATGACTTTATATATATATATATATATATATTGTAACCCTATTCAATTTAATCGCCCCGCATTGGGCGTCGATTGAAACACTACGGATTAATTCCCTGATATAAGAATGCTGTGATGATGTTTAGGTTGTCTATAGTTCCGTGATATAGCGCTTATCATCACTGTACGGAAAAGATACTGTTTAACCAGCTGTCTATAGCTCCGTGTCGAGCACTAATAAGAACGGTATAATTAATAAATGTAAGAAAGAGAAATGTTGATGGCTGTTTTTTCACACATGGCTTATTTAAATGACATCTGTTAATTACTTTTATATATATATATATTCCAATTAAATGCTTAATATTAATGCACACTTGTGATATTAATGTAAGTTATTTTATACTGTATTATACTGTGACTGCAAGTGTGTGGCTTGTGCGTGATGATGGATGCATGTCCAGTGTATGGTCTAACATGTCCAGTGTATTAGCCGGTGATTTCAGCGCTCGTGTAAGGCCGATTGTATCGTCTACGTGGACAAGTGGTGATTAGAGTGGACTACAAGGGTGATGTATACATTCTTTGCTATTGTGAAATGTGTTCATACTTAGTATTTTTGTGATGGTTTTAAATATTTGAGTAGTTAGGCAAATTTAAAACACTATAAAACACATTCTAACTATTTTTATTACATTTTGGGTTTTTATCCTCTTATTAACATATAGACATAGTTATTACTCCTATTATTTGATTCATTGACTTGTTTGATAGTAGTTTATTTAATAGTATCTTATCAGATTATGTGTGGTTTGTTTTTTAATAATCTAAACTTTGAGTGATCCTGCGTATTTTAATTCATGTTTAATCAACAACGTACCTTAATATCCCCAAAAGAGCCCGCGGTTAGCACGCCGACATGTGATAGGCCCTTCCCCCTGTTACAATAGGTTTGTGCTTATTAATGTAAATTTACCCTTGTGTTTACAATACTGTCTCAACTTCACAGAATTATGTCTCTCTCTCTCTCTCTCTCTCTCTCTCTCTCGTCTCTTCAGTATTATTTATGTTACTACATTGAAAAAACCCTGTTCTATTTATCGTTCTATATATTTTAATATAGATTGGTCTACAAACGAGATCTAGAAATCATGGTTTAGTTTTAATTGTTCGTTGTTTGGCTGAGATAAAGAATGGACTCGACTCGGTATCAAATACCATCTTCCTGATGGAAATAAATGCCAATTGACATCAGGAATTGAACAAAACCTCATTTATTTGGAAAGGTGAAAGCTAAGATGCAACACATGACATGTTAAACAATGTTTTATAAGTAGAACATATTCATCTAATAAACACCAAAATGTTTAACTGCCTAGTCTAAGAGAGAAGTGTATTTTTAGAAGAAAGGCATCTGTGATATCTTGGTCTAAGAATGGGATAAACATAAAATAATAACTCGTGTCCTTCCCTTTGCCCTCTAATCCCGTGGGCAATATTCCAACCCCTCCCCCACTCTCACATATTGTGAAATTGACGCCTTAGACTACACTAACACCAGCATAATCTTTAACTTTAGTTAGCCCCGGGCATATTTTAGATAACCAGAATCCACTAATAAAGGGTAGGAATGAAAAATAAATAGGGATTTCGGGTGTTGTAGTTTGGGTAGATTAAGTTTGGCGACAAAATAAGTCAATTAAACCAGATTCGCAATATCCGGCCCTCCATATTATCGCGCATGGTTCTGGCTAATTAATAAATGTGTATTAAAATAAACAAACCGATACATATACATTATAAAACATTTACTGAATGTATAATGTAATACATTTGACACTCTATTTTCATTTGTTCTTGCTTTAAAGAGGATATTCCATTAAAAATAAAGTACTGATATAAATTTTTTTTTAAATCTTCTCGTTTAATATTTATTACCCCCTCCCCCTCCCCCTACGATTACCATATTTCCTTATTTTTACATCGCAATTAGAAAATGGGCAGATTCTACTAAAATAAAGATAAATGTTCTGTGAAAAAAAACAACTAGGCAAACCCGCAATGAAAATTATTTACACTAGTATTACGTATTATCCGGGCCGGAGTGCCGCCATTTAACGCGACTCTAGTCTAGTTAGAATCTTCTGTGGGAAACACGAAGCAATCGGATTCGTAAAGACTCATTTAAGAGTGTTGTCTTATTTTTACAATAGTTTCCATATTTTATAGTAAATATAATGATTGGTTTACATTTGTAACGGTTGGAAAGTAATATAAGGCCATGTTCAGGGCGGGGACGAAAACATTAAATGATTAGTAACTTGAACATTAAAACTTTAATTTAAGATTTAATATTCAATAGCTATATACAAATAAACTACATACTACACCTTTTCACTTTTTGAAAATAACGTGACACAGGTGAGCTCGACCGGACGTCAGACAAACCTCAGTATCCATCTCTCTCCTCGGCATTGTTTCTGTCTCACCTTACATATTTACTGTATGTTCTAGTAACTGTAAACATATTTTTATCAGTAATAAAAGTCCACGTGAGTGAATTGTGTACTAGCCTCGTATGTATGTCCTCCAACAGTGCAGGTAGTTTTAAATTCCTTCTCCCAGCGAAGAGGACAATGTGGGCAGCAGTGTCCGGGAGTGGTCAATTGTTTCTCTGGAGGACACTCCAGCACTGGACATGCAGTGCGGCGACACACCGAGGTGCCGTTCTGACAGATACAGTGTGTGCAGCGGTCCAGGTGGTACGATTTACCTAAACAATACGACACTAGGTGATTAGTAGTTGTCAAACAAATTGCTATATAAATAACTATTGTATCGGTGCATCTTTAATACCTTTTAGAACAGAGTTTAACTTCCTGCTCAGACTATACCCATGCATATTATTACACTCAAATGTATTCTAGGCTTCATGTCATGATGAGAGGTTTAAAACAACCCACTCAGGTACAATCAAGCTGTTATTATTTATACCCTAGGAGAAATATGTTATCTACTGACATGCACACATGAGGGTCTCCATGTGATGTAGACAAAGAACGAGCCATTGCGCGCACACAAAGAAAAGATAAAGAGATATTAGGTTTTAGTTTTAGGCTAGTATTAATGTTGGTGACATCCCGGACCCTTAACATTTAAAACGAGTGTTTGTTTTTGTCATAATCAGTTAAGCAGTTTTCTCGTAATTTAAATTACCGGAAATGGGATTATCAATTTATATAGAGAGAAAGAGAATAAGAAATTGAGAAAATGTGAGCGTGAGAGTGTGTGAGTGAGTGAGTGAGTGTGAGATTGAGGTTGTTAGTGTTATAAAGTGAGTGACAGAGAGTGAATGTGAGATATTTAGAGTGAGCAACTGAGTGTGATTGAGTGAAGGATAGTGAATGGTAGTGAGAGGTTATTTGAAAGGGATGACATGGGAAAGAGGGAGTGTATGCTTGAGATATAGCGAGTGTGTGAGTGTGAAGGTGAGAGAAGGTTTAAATCACCCATCGACACCCAGATCCCACGAGTAGAAAGGTAATAGGGGGTCACTCGAAGCAGATCTTGGTACATCCGTGCATTACCCATCACCTGAGGCTCGGCCCAGTTCCCAAACAGCCGTATCTGACTATTCTTCTTATCATAAAGGTCCTCAGCATGCTGATACCATTGGAGTTCCCTCAAAGCCTTAAGAATGATTTTTATTTATTGTTATATTTCACTTAAGTACCACTTAAAAAAGGATATAATCATAGCCTGTATCTTAACCCCACTTTGCTACCGTTACAATGTCCAAAACGCTTATGAAGCTAATGAAGCAGTAAGTAGTAAGCATACAAGTTCACTAGTAACATAACAGTACCTGACTGATTGATAATCAGCAAACTAAGTGAATAGCAAGGTTAACGTTGAAGAATAGTAATACCTGCTAGATGGATGGCTGAACCCAGCATGCAACTTCCTTTCGGTGGTTCTATCAGTCTCCGGCTACCGTTGCACTGCTGACAGCACTCACCCAGGACCGTGACGATGCGGTCCTTGGGACAGTGTAGTACCGGGCATGCTTCCTTCGTGCACGTCATCAGACCATTCTCACAATGGCACTTGAGACACGGGTCCTCGGGGATGGTCACCTCCTTCTCCCGGGCCACTTCCTGGCCATTGATGCGGCAACCTGTTCCAATGGGAAACTAACATTACATTGGAAACCTTCTTTAACAGTTTAATAAAAATATTGCAATGGATGTCCACATCGGAGGACTAACTACTAATACAAAATATACTAGATTTTATTACTCGTTCAAGGTTATATTGTGAAAATACTATTTCTTCAAGTATCAAAAATGTTAGTCGAACTCATACGTTGGGTTATATAAGGAGTGTAATACCTGTATTTATGATTAAGTCATAATCGAAATAACAATGAAGAATAATATTTCTAAGTAGTTTAAGATGAAGGAACAATTTCAAATATTACCCTTGTGGTCACTAGGGAGGAAAATAGCCATAATTAAGACCAATATTTTTTACTTTCTCGCTATCTTACAGGTAGAGAATGTATTGTGATCGTAAAAAAAAAATCGAACTCAAGATTTTGATGAATCTTGACGTTTCATGACCCCCCGAATCCGGATCTGATATGATGGCCCTCGGTGTCTATTTGGTGGAATTGACCACAAATGGTTGGGGATTGCTGGCCAATGAGATACTAGATTTGTAAGAAATAATAATTAGCTTTTAAAAGCCAAATATAAAATTAAGTGGCACCATGCAAAATTATTTCGAACTGTGAATGATGTGATAAATTGGTGGGGGTTTTCTTGAACAAAATTATTATTATTATTATTGGCACCACGTCTTACTACCCGTTCGGGTTGTACGTACTTACGCTAATGTGTAATGGTAGGGTGATTGTGAGATGAAATGGAGGAACCTACAGTTTAACGTGGAATCCGAACCACGGTGGAGGCCTGGCTTGAACAAAACTAATGCTTATTATTTTGTTTGTTTTAGAAATGCCAAAATATAAATATTATATTAAAGGTGATTTCTTGGTTGCAATATTATTGTAGGACACCTTGGCTCAGGTGATATATTGCCTACCTCCTGATCTAGGTGTCTCGGGTTCGAGTCCTGGAAGGAACATAGCTATTATTGTGAAAATTACTATGGAAATATATAGTTTCTGTATGATTATTTATGGCCGTCACTTACATTAAAAGGCTCTAATACAAAGTTATATTTGTTTCAGATGCATAGGGTGTCTCCTGAACATAAGGTGCCTGTGGAGGTTCCGGTAAGATCACCCTCCACCACCCCTAGTACCACCCGCACATTTAAAGGACATTTTCCGTCTTTGGATCTGATTGATGGATACAGAGGTGAGATTATTATTTTAAGTAAAATAGTAAAAATATTGATGTATAAAATATGATTCATGTTTTAAATAATTATAAGTTGAAAGAGCATATAATGAGCAGATTGCTTAGTAAACCTCTATAATAGAGCACTAAAAGGTGAACACCCTTTTCAAATAGAATCAACCTTAGAGTAAATGAAATGTCCCAAACATTGTGTGAAAACAAGTGTCTTTTAAATTGTGTAGTTAGAGCAACTGTCGAATCCGTTTTAATATTTGATATTCACACTGTCCACTCTGAGGACAAACTATAAATGAAATAGTCATTTTGTTTTCAGGAATTATTTTGCTAACTTATAAGGTAATTTGTTTGATTTAAAATGTGGAAAGAAAGAATTTTTAAAATTGGCTTTATTTGGAAGAATATGGTTTCAAATGCTTACTTTTAAGTTAGCTTGACATGTGTTTGAATTCAAACTCTTGTGTTTTAGAGTTCATATGGATGCTGGAGATCCCTGTTCGAGCCAGGGGAAGACTCGGTCCCAATTCCAACACCAGCAGAACTTATTCGGCTGGTGGGAGCTTTGCCACCTCCAGGTAGCAGAGGGGCCTTCCCACAAACCGGTGGTGTAGGGGTGATACAGGCGTAAATCACCCCCACCCCTTTAAAGGCTTGAATATGGTGGTGGCGGGGCCATCATCAGCCCCACAAACAGGAATTGGTGGCCCGGTAAATCAGGTATGTGGAGCATTATCGAATTGTATCTTTCTTCAAATCATTGAGGAGAGAATAAAACAATTGAGGCATTTATTTTATACTGGTAGAGAAGTTACCGTACATCTTGGTGCTCCAGCAAGTGATCGTGACTCATTAATTTGGCTTGAAGAGTAAATTACAGTTTTGCTCAGTCGGCTGAAGAACCATGGTGTCAGCACCAATGATCGTGTCGGCTTACTTTTGAACAGCATGAACTCGACGTTGAATCCTGTATACGTCTCGTTTAGGTAACTGGATCAGTTAGACGCTTGATCCGTTCTAGATAACGAAAGTCATGTGTTGAAGAGTAATAATTTGTTTTTAAGTACGGGACCACTGTAAGTTAAACACATCCACTTTAAAGAATCGCGAGGGAGAGGTATATTCCATTCACGGTAGGAATTACTCTCTGAAAGGTCTTTTTTCCTACCAATATCCTACTATATAGTAGATTTATGGTAGGGAAAAGGGCCTTTCAGAAGTCAATTCCTACGGTGAATGGAATATAATCGCAAATCTGATAAACTCTCTTCCACTAGCACATCTAGCCGTAACAACCAAGGAATCATTAGGATTCAAAATGGCAACACACTTTACCTTTCCCATGTATTGGTTGTCACCAAGGCTGTGTGTGACGTCAAAAGAGAACCAGGATGAATGGACGTGAACACCAATTAACAGATTAAACAGGGTCGTCCTATGGAAAAATATACAAAGCAGAAGATTTATTCCATGAT
The DNA here is from genome assembly GCA_902141385.1 of Timema californicum. NCBI lineage: Eukaryota > Metazoa > Arthropoda > Insecta > Phasmatodea > Timematidae > Timema > Timema californicum. The sequence continues at coordinate 52,235 of CABFOW010003289.1, forward strand.
GCTCGTGTCCATCTTTTGAAAGGTGGTGGACTCACCAAACTGAAACAATTTAGAACTTACCTCTCCGAATATAAAAGCACAGTGTTCAAGGAACATCGGGGAAAAAGGACCTATATGAAGAGCCTACCCCTCCTAAACATTCCTTTAAGGGCTACCTTGATTTGTATTTTCACGACGATAAGCAAAACTATTTTGATGTCATGACATCATTGACAGCCGCTTTTAAGTGCTCGTACTTTTGTCATGAGTGTAGTGTGCAGTTCAATACAAAGAACGTAAACAAATGTGAATCCACGTGCAAAAAGTGCTACGCTAAAGAGGTTTGTAGTGGATGTCACCCTGTGGCCTAAACATACTGTAGGCGTTGGTTTACAAACCAGACTTGTTTTGATAAACATAAACGTCCCGGTGTTTGCACATGTCGATCTGTGATGTCAAAAAGGTTTGTGAGATCTATGGGCAATTTTTCAGTTTGGAAATAGAAGGATTTTCCCACAGGTGTTATTAGACTTCTTACAGAGAATGTGAGACCCGCATTTTGGTCATTTTTGCTACATGAAGCAGGCCCCAACCAAGCTGTCACAGGAAAAGATCAATTTCTTGTCCGTGTTCTGTGATTTTGAGTGCAGACTAGAAACTATTCTTCAAGGTGTGGCCAGCTCGTTTTTGCATGAAACTAACCTCTGTGTTGTGCAGACGTGTTGAAAAGGCCTGCCTTCATATCGATGGAAATGACCATAATTGCAGGGAGTGTGGGGGCAATAGGAGTCGCATATTCGAGGGTGATGCCAAAATGACTCGATTTTGGAGATTTCTAGAGCAAATAAAAACAACAAAATTTAAGATGGAAATTTTATTTTAAAATATATGATGGATGTAGAAAAATGGATTTCAAAGCTCATAATGAATGGTGGGAAAATTATTTCCATTCGATATGGCCCCCTAGATTTTATTGACTCATTGAAATTTCTCGCGATGGTGTTGTCAAAGATGCCCAAAACATTCGGCCTGGACAGGTCCTTGGCCAAGAGATATTTCCCCCATTTTTTCATGGGGACTCTTGTTACCAAAGGAAGAATACGGCATTGGTGAGATGTCAGTTGAGAGAAAGGAACTTTTTGAGAATTAGTATGATGCGATATTCAAAGCAAATTATGTTGTTGATTTTAACCGCGAGTTGGAACTGTATTGCATGAAAGATTTTTATATCCTACGAAAGGCCTGCCTAAGACATGCTCATAGAAAAAGCAAAGGTGGATCCTTTCATAGAGTGATGTACGATCACGGTAGCGGCCATATTGGTTTACCGCCAATGTCACCTTAAGGAGAATACCATCAGTATCATCCCTGGTGGTGACTACCGGTGTGCAGACCAACATTAACACGTCGATGTACAATGACTCTGCTGGGAGGCCAATCAGCACCATGTCTCTATTCTTCATGCGGGTAACTGCCGTGAGGAATATGTGTTAGGGCGACGTGTAGACGGCGTTGTTAAAGCTGGAGATACCACCACCGTCTTCCAGTTCTGGGGCTGTTATTGGCACGGGTGTCCTCTCTGTTATTCTGACAGGACCACCCCTCTCAAAAATAGCCCCCACGAGACCATGGAGACGCACTATGAAGCGACCATGGCTTGTGTTGAGAAGTGTAAGAATGCTGGATACAAGGTCGTAGAGATGTGGGAGTGTACGTTTAATCCACTGAAACGCACAGACAAGGACTTGAAACAATTTGTACTCCGGCACTAGGTGTATACTAAGGAACCCCTCAGGCCTAGGGATGCATTCTTTGCGGGCGTACAAATTGTATCAAGCTCTTCCACGAAGCAGATCTTTCTTGTGGAGAGAAGATCAAGTACTTGGATATCTGTTTATTGTATCCTTAAGTTTGCCAGTACAAAATATATCCTATCGACCATTTGTAACCAAACTGTCCATCTATAGATAGAGTAGAAGGCATAGCCAAAGTTACAGTGACGCCTACACGGGATTTATTCATGCCCATATTGCCTACATGGATGCCAACCACTTAATGTTCATCTTGTGCGGGAAATGCGGGGAAGAGAATAAACAAGGCGCATGTCAGCTCAACGACAAGAGATATCGCTGGCTGACAGGCATCTGGATGATTGATGAGATCCGGAAAGCCGTTGAGAAAGGCTACACCGTTGAAGCAGTACACGAAGTGTGGGAGTATAATGCATCTGTTTAAGATCGTCAGACACATCCTGGGAGATAGTTTGACGGGGACATTGATACCTTTTTAAAAACTAAAGAAAAAGCCAGCGGATGGCTAGAGTGGTGTACCTCAAAAGAAGAAAAGTTAGCTTATATTCAATATTATGAGGAAAGGGGAGGGGTAAAAATCGATTTCGATTCTGTTTGTAAAAACCCTGGTCTCCACACACTGAATAAACACTTTTTAAATTCACAGTGGGGAAAGTATGGGCCAAGTCACGATCTACCACACGAAGCCGTAGTCAACTATTACGTCTGACGGATCCATACATTACCGTGGACAGCGTCATTTATGTTAATGATTAGGTTATATTCCTCAATATTACAAGGATGTGCGTGACGCGCTGAGCCCTAAACCTAACAAGAGTGTGGCGGTGGCATGCTACACGACTGACATGGCTAGGTTACACTTATACAGCATCCTTGAGAAATCGGGGAACGAAGTTTTTTTTATCAATATAGATATAGCGTTATATTCACGGAACGCCTCGGCGATTGGATTCCACCAACCGGAGAATTTTTGGGTGACCTCAAAGACGAACTTCACGATTACGTTTCGGGAAGATATTTTAATGCCTTTGTATCTGGTAGCCCCAAGAATTACGCGTACCAAGTTGTGTTGCTGGTGACGCTGCCAAAACAAAAACGGTGTGCAGGTTTCGCGGAATAACTTTAAACTATGGCAAACACAACGACGTTAGTTTTGACGTTTTAAAAGCGATGGTCACCGAACATGCTGAGGAAGGGTAGATACAGATACAGCAAGAAAATGTAAGAAAAGTTCTTGCGACTCTGCTGTTTCGCAGAACATCCATATAGAGTTAGAACTTTTATTTGGGCACTGATATATTGGAGGAGAAGTAGGCCTAATCAGATAAAGAGGAAGGAGACGCAATCACACATTGGACAGCATGATTGGCTCTTTTTGTAACTCGTAGAGGAAGACTATGGAATCTACCTAGAATAATGTGTATGTTAAATGATAGCTTACCTGGACATACAGCGCAGCACTTGCTTGGGCTAGGAGAAACCGGGTTTAGACACGGCGTGTAGCATTGTATATTGGATTCAGTAGCTACCCCAGCCTTGCACGTAAACACACGACATGGATCAGTGGGGTCCTTCCACTGTGAACCACTAGCGTGGTACACTCCCTGGTGAACACATCCTGCAACACAAGTAGCCTGCATTCTCAAAGCTATGGAATTTGACAAAACCTGTTTTATCATTTCTCCACATCATGGAACATAAACTTACTCTAGACAAGGTAGATAAGCTATGGTGATATATTCCCTTGTGAACAATGAAACACAGGGATTCTAGATTAGGTAAACGTAGGCATATAGTTTGAAAGATTCCCTTTGGGAACATATTCTGAAATATAGGAAGATTTTCAACACTGTGCATAGTAGTTATAATATGTCACTTAGTGATTATATTATATAAAAAAGGCACATTTTAAATACTGTAGACATATAGATAAACTACTGTGGAACACTACATAGTGATATTATTTTTAAATATAGGACTACTTTTAACACAATGAATTTATCAGGTAAGATATCTTAGGTATCTATCTCTCTGTTAGACACATCCTGAAATAAGCGCACTCTACACATAGGACAATTTATTGGGAACCAGTATAGCACGCTGCTTGGTGAAATACACTTAAGGCACAGGACGATTCTTAGTTCAAATTACCATCAGATTAGCTATCATGGTATACGAAATTTGAACTCCTTGAAACACAGGAATACTCTCAAAATTGTGTAGATTAAGATTTTTTTAACGCAGGGTCTTACTATTTTTTTATGTTATACGCATTAAGAGATGTTATAGTATGCCAGTACCTAATAAAAAATTCTTGAAATACAATTAGATCTCTAATACAAGTCACATTGTTGGTAGTTATCATTGGAAAGCCTCTTTAGGGAACAAAACCGATTGTTGCTCTTTCCAGGTTGGAAACAATTCCGAAGGTAAACAAACTAGTCACCCCATTGGATCTCTGGGTGAGGATTACTTCATGGCAAGCATTGAGCAAAGAACCAGACAATAAAACTTTACCTTTCAGCAGAGGAACATGAAATGAAAGGACGATGATAATGGAAATGGGATGATGTTGTGTGAACACAGCGAGTTTAAGGGAAGTCCAGAGAAGGATCAAGGTGAAATAGTGTTTGAAAATTATACTGTTCTATTCAGGTGGCAAGAGTGCAAAAAAGGAGTGACAATAGTTATGAAAAATGTTAATTAAGTGATGTGTTGTAGGAATAGATTAATGTTTGATAATGCAGGTGTACATGCCAACAACAGACCACAAAGATGTAGATGTAGAGAAAATCTATGATGAAATTGAAGTAATCCTTCAACATGAGGGAAGCGTTAAGGTGAACATATATAATCATGGGTGATTGAAACAGCTTTGTCGGAGAATATTATAGTGCCATATGGGTTGGGGAATGTAAAGATTCTAAGGCAGAGGCTTATAAAATTATGCAAGCGAAAAATTAGCAAGAAATGACGTAGTGGTGAAAAACACCTGGTCCAAGAAACGAAAGACAAAACTGTGCACATGTAGCCCAAGAGAAATGAGCAGGTATCAACTAAACTACAGCCTTGTCAAACAGTGGTTCAGGAATAGAGCGAAGGATGGGAAGACATTGCAAGGAGCCAACACAGATTCGGACCACGCCCTGCTGGTGGCGTGCACTGAAGAGTATCAGGATAGTGAGTAGGAGAAATCTGATGCGGGACTTAGAACAATAAAGAGGCTATAGTGACAATGAGAGAAATTCAATATAACAAATTTAAGTGAGGTGACAGAAGAGAGTATAAGTGCGCAAGGAAAGTATTAAATATATATTTTTGAAGGTGCTAAATGACAATGTAGGAAAAGTGAAGATGACACCATGAAAACCCTGGGTGACAAAATAAATGTTTCAAAAAATGAAAGAAAAAATGGAAAAGCGTTAACAAAGAATATATTAAGCTAAACTAAGAGTTAAGAAGAGAAACATACAAAGTGAGGAGAGGCTATATATATGCAATGATAACCGTAAAGGAAAGGAAGATATGATCTCATGTACCAGAAGCAAAGGAACTGGGATGAAATGAAAACAAAGGTGAGCAAAAAATAGGAATATAAGACCCAAAGATTATATGGTTACAGATAATTAAGAAATTATTAGGATTTGGTAAAAAAATATATAGAAAACTAAACAAGGAAAATTGACTAGAGATTGAATCAGAAGACGAGATAGAGTGAGATGAAAAAGAACCCAGCATATTTAAGAGTGAAATAGAGAGAGCTATAAAGGATGCTCGAAGAATTAAAGGTGATGGAGATGACGACTTACCTGCTGTCATTCTGAAGGAATTGGGAAACAATGGATTAATAGTTCTAACAAAAAACTAATAATGAAACATGAAAATATAATTAGGACTTTCGAAATATAGCCATGATGGCCCTAAAGAAAAAACAAGCCGAGAAATGCAATGACCACATAAACATCAGATCTATTTTCTCATTTCTCATGTGGGGAAGATTGTAGCAAGAATACTCAACAAGCGATTGGAACAACAAATAGAAAGGATGATTAAAACATACTAAATTAGATTCAATAAAAAAAGGAACCAGCGATGCCATAGGGATTCTGAGGATAATTTCAGAGAGAGTGCTGGAAGTTAAATAAACAGTCCACATTGGTTTCATCGACTGGAAAAGGGTGTTAGATAAAGTGAGGGGGAAGAAACTAATGGAAATACTCAAGAATATCGGCATCAACTGGAAAGACATAAGGTTGATTGAAAACAAGTACCTGTGACAGCGAGTGAAGGTGAGGCTGAATTGTGGCGAGACCAATAGCGTAGAGAGAGGATGAGGAGTAAGGCAGGGATTCTGTTTGTCACCTAGTCTATTCAACTTGTATGGAGAGTGGTTGTCCGGAGAAGCCTCGGAGTGACATGGCAGTCTCAGTTATTAACACAGTTAAACACACAGATGATCTAGCATTGCTTTCCAAGAACAAAGAACAAGAATAATATAATTTATGGTATGGAGATAAACATTGACAAGGCAAAAGTTGTGGATATTTCAAAAAATGAAGAGATTCTTAAAATAAAAATTGTAATTCAGAAGTTGTAAAGCATATAAAAGTTCAACTTCCTGTGTAGTCTGCTGATAAATTATACCCAATTCCCCAAAGAAATTAGGTTGAAAGCTCTCATGGTCAAGGAAGCTTTCAACAAGAAGTTATTGCTGATCAATAAGTTGAATTTGTAATTGAGAAAGAAACTTATGAAAGGCTACATTTGGATCATCGTGCTGTATGGTCAGAAAATTGAACTCTCAGGGAGATGGAAAAGAAATACTGAGAGCTTAAAATTGTGGTTCTGAAGAAGCCTTGAGAAGATCAGGAGGACAGAGAAGGTGACAACTGAAGAACTCCTAAGTAGCGTGGGTGAAAAAAAAACCATTTTGGATTTGATTTTTTTTACAAAGCAAATTTTATCGAACACATCCTTAGTAGGAACTGTCTTCTATATGACGTCATAGAAGGCAAGGTTGAGGGCAAAAGGTTATATATAGTAAATAAATAATATAGGAAAGTCAGTGCTCTAGACCATACAATCTACAATGCGGATGATAATAATATGCAATCCTGATCAATCAATGACTACATAAATACTTTAACTAACTAGCTAAATAATTATATCTGCCGCTGTTGTGTTTGTTTCTTGAAAATAGGTTTGTTTGGCTAAATTAGGTTATGAAAGGTTAGGTTTCGGCTATGTAAGTTAGTTTAGGTCTGAATATAATTGTGAGCAAGTCCAGATCTGTAAACTATTTTAAAGTATACACATCACATAAGTATGAATGTTGGATCTGATAGATTGATGATGTTAAAATGTATAATAATTGTATAGAATTATCCTAATCAAGTATGAATTATGTATCAATGAAGAGTGATCAAATGTATAATAAGTATGATATATGATGAATGACACACGTTCAAATATCTTATAAGTACTGTACATAGCTATCAGTATGAATTATGGATAAATCAATAAAGGATGATTAAATTTCTGGTTTTGATTAATTAATGATGGTAAAGTTGATATGTAATTGAAGTTCAATGCATGACTCGGATAGGGAGATCACGAGCAAGCACACTAACGTAGGATGCATGATCCTGATCAATTAAGAACGATCCTATTCTATGTAAGCATGGCGGATGGTTGTGATCAATGAATCATAATAAATTGTTGTATATATATTATGTATGGCTTCAATAAATGGATGATGAATATGAAAAATGTTATATGGGTACCAAGTATGACTCATATCTGTGCACCCAGATAAAATATCGTATATTTATGATAAATGGTTTTGTTAAATGAATGCCAATAAACATACTGAGTGAAGTTAGTTGAAGTATTGCGAAGATTCGTTATAGAGAGTAAAAAGAGTCAGGCGAGATTTTCCTTAACTATTTATATAGTTATATTTTCACCATGGCGGGATTAACAAGGGTTGACTCCTAGTTTGAATGGCTTCGGTCATTGGTTCTTAGACTTATGATGGTACTCATGATCAATGCATGGCATGATCAATGCATGGTATGATCAAAGCGTGTAAAGCATGACTCTGCCCAATGAAGGTTTATAAAATGTGTTATTAAAATGAGGCATAGCTCTAATCAATCAATGATAGTCCGGAGAAATCTTGAGAAATATACATTTAAAGTGTCATGATGATGGGAAATAACTAATATGACGACTCCTATCATAAATGGTCTCATGACTTTGATAAGCATCAGATAATAACATGTTTAGCAAGAATAATGTAAGCAAACGTTAGCAAGAGAGGAAGACAGAGAGTGAGTCTGTCTGGAACGAGCATACCTAGCTAACATCTGTTCTGTGTGAGGAAGGAGGTCTGTAAGCCTGTCTGAACCTGTGCTAAGGCATAGGGAGGGTCCTTCCCACGATCAGAAGGTGTGGTAAAGTCGTTTAATCAGCAGGATGAGTGATAGGCGGGAGGAAGTGTTAAGGAGGGAAAGGTTTTTCTTGCATTCTAAGATGATATATTCATCTTATGTGCTCCAAGATGAGTGAAGAAGAATATTTGTGGTTAAAGTACAAGTAAGGATCAATAGAGTCGGCCTGAAAGAGTGAATATTGATTAAATATTTTATTATTTTTTCTTCCTTATCCATTATTTCAGTAAGATATAAATATGTAGAAGGCACTAATACAGATTGATGGAGGTTGGAGGTCATTAAGAGATTATTGATTAAATATTTTATATTTTATTCATCTTAAATCCTTATTCCTTTTTGATAATCAATAAAGGATTAAACGCATACAAGCCAGCTTCCGTATCATTTAAAATAAGTATACTAGGTGTAAGATATAAATGTTTACAGGTTTATTACCTCAACGAAGATCGAAGAGTGTCCTTTGAAGACAATATGATTTTGACGATTGTAAGGTTTTTGACTTGAGCTGTTGCCATTGTGGCTAAAACTATTTATGATTAACCTCTTTGGTTTGACGATGGTCAAAGAGCGGCCTTTGAAGCTGACATTTTTATAATATCAGATTCGGTGTGGACAACGTCTAATGCCAACCGACAGGAATATTCTTAGAGGATAATATACAAGTCCTGACCTGCTTATAGCTTGGAACTATAGCCACCCTCGAGTTACCTCATGTGAATATAGGGGGTGGTCAGTTTGAGGGGAGAGGTGGGGATGACGGGAGGAGGTTGGCTCAGGGGCTGAGATGCAACACGCCACACATCACACTCGCCCTCTGAGGCTCCGTAACCACGGCGGCCATATTGTGTTGTGGTATTCTCACTTTCCCAATACTTACTTATCTGGGTAGAATTTAAAATTATAAACAAAGTGGCGCATCTCATTTCCCCATGAACAATTCTTTAAGGGTACTTTACATTAGCGTACAACCCGAACGGGCAGTAAGACGTGGCGCTAAGTATAATTATTTTACATTAATAGATATTTCCAATTTTGATCTCATCTCCGTTACAAAATATATATTCATTGTAAAGTGTAGTACTCTTGAAAATTATATATATTTTAATATGAAATAATATTTTATAGAATCTATATTTCACGAGTTATAGGTGTATATATATATATATATAACTAGGGAAAATGGGGAGTTTAGATAAAACATAACTAATGATTTATTTCTGTAACAGTGTGTATTATTTCATTAAGGGCTCGGCCAGACTGACAAGCGAGCGAGCGCGTAATTAGCAGACCCTAGTTCATTAGAGAAGATGTCTCTGTCAAAGACACTTGGTACATCTCTGTTCCTTGAAAATTCTTACAACAAATATTTTTAATGTACTGAAGTGTTTTAAAATCAGATTAGCCGCATCAGTGTCGGAATGGTGCGTTGCACTCCATAGCTTTTGACCGGGAGGTAAAGGTTCGAAGGCTCAGTGAACTGAAGGTGATTCTTAAAACTTATTTATTGTTGTGGTTTTTT
>CABFOW010003290.1:0-21793 GCA_902141385.1 Timema californicum
CAACAGATGAGTGTATCTAGTGAGTTATTTAAGCAACAGTGGTGAATGGGTTGGAAAAACGAGCACACTTGAGAATAAGTTAAGTGCAAAGGTTTTGAGTGAGCTATTTAACCAAAAACTTTATTTGCACCAATAAAAACTATTTAACTGAATCAGACTTGATTTATTTAAAAAATACTTACCTATTTAAAGATTTTGTTCTGAATAGATTTATTGTAACGCTAAAATACCTAAAACTAATCTCACTCTTAAATATAATCATCTTTTACTCTTATTACTGTTAATTTACTCACGCAATTAAACGAATTAATTTTTCCCCGATTGTGTACCCTTAGTACTCTTGACAGATTTGATACAATATTCAGACAACTGTGCTGCTCTCAGTTCTGAAACTTTACTTCTTCTAGTCAAGACTACTTGGTTTTTTTGATATACATATTATACTTAGAATATTTACCGAACAACATTAAACGCCATGTTATATTGGTGTATTGGGTCTAAATAAAATGTAATATTAGGATTTAATAATTTAAATAAGTATTTACATGAATACGTGCAGAAGTACTCGGCTTTGCCCAAGGTAACCATGCAATAGACTGTGTGGCTACCATTGGAAACCCTTTTATTTGCTCCTAACAGATAGAAAATAAATCTCACTTTATTTATCCAAACACAATTTTTAATTAATTTAAGAAAATCAATTCCAAATTTTAATATTCTGGCTTTGTGGTGAAGATGATCATGCACTGTTTCTACTAGTTTTAAAATTTCATTCCTCTGCGTGCGGTAGCTATCGCGCAACGTTAATCACAAACACAGAGATACACACACTCTTCATTTTATTAATATAAAAATTATAGACTATAACAAAAATATAAATTGCTCACAAAATAGTTTTTTCCCTCCGTCTCATTATTCGTTCGGGTTAAAGGCATATTATTAATTACGCTGATGTACACGGAAGGTAGAATCTAAAGAAAATGTACCCACATTTTCTTGGAGGGATAGGGGTAAAACCATCAGGAAAAATTTCTTATAACCCGAGCGGATAGTAAAATGCAGTGCTATAAAAGAGGCAAACACGCCATCAATATATCCTAACGGGATTTGAAACCTAATCTATCCGTCTTGGAAGTTCAGTCTAATGCATGACCATTCGATCACTGAAGTGGGTTAGTTTAACTAAACATATATTTAAATACAGGATTTAGTTTATGTTATCCACTTTGGTGGTTAAATAATCTAAGGCATCACTGGACTACTGATGACGGGGAGATAGGGATTCAAATCCCGGTGGGGTGTAATTAGAATGGTCTTTCCTAAATGGTTTTCCATTCCCCCTCTACAAAATGCGAATACACTTCCTATAAACTCAACCTTCCTCATACCTCATAAATTAGAGTAATTATTACATATGCTTATAGTCCGAACAGGAAGTAAGACATGTTGCTAAAGAACAAACCAACTTGTCACTTTCTTTGTTTTGTTTAAACGTTACACCTAGCTATATAATTAATATAGACCTTTGAATTAGCGCACTAATACGTTATCACTTAGTCAGCAAGATTAGGCCAATGATCATTATCATAGACTTATGCCATAAAATTAGGGTTTGATAAGTCAATGAACCTTAAATCGATTTACATGTTTTAATCTCATTTCAACTAACTAGATATTGCATTAATGTTTGGAGTCTTCCAATACGTTAATTCTATATAGAGACTTAAATTAAACTGAATATTTGTTTATATGGTTTTTATTATTAATAAACAGCAAACATAAACTTGAAAACATGAATAAAACATGGGAAACATAAAAGGACAAACATTAACACCAGCCCCGAAGGGCTCTCGAAAACGGACACGACATAGGGATACGAACAATCACAACATGAAAGGATTCGGCGGCCTTGCGGCCTAAACCGAATATTTATAGTGCTAATAAATCCTCATCAATGAGCCCGTGGTCTAAATGTCATGCTCATTTAGTCTGGTTTGCCGGGATGTGCACATGAGTCTTTATTTTCATTTATAATCCTGCTCTATAAGCATTACAATATGAGTGAATTTATTTTTGACTAAAATCCCCTCATCTCAACCCTACTAATGCAGATATCCGGGGAGCTCTGCAAAGAAAGAAATGGATTGGTGTGACTTAATGAGCTATAGCTTACGCAACTGAGGCTGCAATATCTGGACCAGGATTCAACATGCGACCTTGAGAGACGTCATCGTCTGGAAGAATCTTCACACACTGGTGTTAAATCCGGCCTTCAAATCACGGCAGTATTTAAACCTCTCTCTTTGTCAAACAATAGTTTTGCGTTTAGACAAATGAACAACAGGCGTATTCAATTTAAAATTCATTAGACTCTCGATCATAATAAATTTAAAGGTCTTCCACCAACTATATTTACTCATATTTAAAATATATTGATTTAATACATTTAAATATGAAGTGCAAAAAGTAATCTGTTTTACCATAAAGTGCGCGTATTATGGGTTAATAAAATTATTTAAAGGAAAAAACAATTTAGGCCATACTTGTAAACTAAGTAACAACTAACTTGATTTAAATTGATTAAATTTTTAGTCCTTTGATGCACGGCTATTACAGAAATATGGAATTTGTAAAAATTGTTTAACTCCTACCTAGAATAGTCTTAACAAGTACATTTATTCTTTTAAATATTATAATGAAAACCTATTTATATAAAGGCTTAGATGGAAATGTGATAATAATCTCTTGTGCGCTTATACTTTTTATCACAGTTACTCTAGAAATAGCAACACTAATTGAACTAACCACGAGTCACACTACTTTTGATAGAAGCATCATTTGAATCACTTATAAAAATATTATGAAAGTTAGTTCTTTGACAAATTCTAGATAAATAGTGAAAATATTTAGTAGAAATCTACTCAAATCTGACGCATTATACTCTTTCTAGATAAATAAAGACAAAAATGTGTAATAATCACCTGGCATCGACAAGATATATCATGAAGATCAATGGTTTTCTACAGGGCGTAGCTAGTCTTCAAACTTATTTATAAACAAACAAGGATAATTTTTTTAATAATCTAGAGTAAACAAGTTCTTACACTTCTTCTAGTTACATAATGAGGATCATAAGTAACAATATTTAGACAATTACTCTCCCCGCCCCCATAGTATTACTGGTTACAATACATCATGGGAATCACTAGTAACAATCTCTAAAAAAAATAAGCTATAAACTTCTACTTTTATCAGGTACTGCATTAGTAATCATCTATCGAAAGTTACTCCTCACCATTCTAACTGTAATATTATGTTAGCAACAATATTAAATATATGGAAACTTTCTTCGGAACGGATATAGTCGTGTAATGTGGTACATTTTACAATTAAATTAATTAAATTTGAAGATAAAGAAACCTTTTTCCTATCAAGCCAATTTTCTACCATTGAGTTATCCAAGAATCAGCCAGTCCTCATGGTAACTATTCACTTATAGTTCGAGGTAGGTACACTGTGCTGAACGTGTGAATTAATCAACTACTTAGGGCTATTATTGAAACACAACCATAGGGGTCACGGAGTCGGTGTTTGTGCTTCCACTCATACAGATTTGTAATAACATTAAAACCATCCTAAACAGACAGCTATATTTGTAGCAAGGCTAGTTTTCTTCAGTTGTGTATGTTTTACCGTTAAATTAATACATTCCTTACTATGCATAGTGACCGGTTATTTTACTTTAACCATTATTAGTGGTCAATGTGATTAAATTCATGCAATTTATTATCTAACCGGTTATTTTACATAACAAAAAAACCTTTTTGGCTGAAGAGATAAATTATAACATTCTGAAGGCTAGGCTAGGTTAGGTTAGGTTAGGTTAGGTTAGGTTAGGTTAGGTTAGGTTAGGTTAGGTTAGGTTAGGTTAAGCGAACATATTATATTTCAATATAATACCACACACCCACATTAAATAAAAGATGGACCTCAAATGATACGCATAACAGACGCCACATATGACTCAGACAGGTTAGGTTAGGTTAGGTTAGGTTAGGTTAGGTTAGGTTAGGTTAGGTTAGGTTAGGTTAGGTTAGGTTAGGTTAGGTTAGGTTAGGTTAGGTTAGGTTAGGTTAGGTTAGGTTAGGTTAGGTTAGGTTAGGTTAGGTTAGGTTAGGTTAGGTTAGGTTAGGTTAGGTTAGGTTAGGTTAGGTTAGGTTAGGTTAGGTTAGGTTAAGCGAACATATTATATATCAATATAATACCACACACCCACATTAAATAAAAGATGGACCTCAAATGATACGCATAACAGACGCCACATATGACTCAGACAGGTTCAAACGTACACAAACGTGAGACTTATCACTTGAACCAGAGGGTGCAGGTTATTATACATAATCACATGTTAATGTAAATATTTTGGCTACAACATGAAGCATGTATCACATTCACCAGAACTGTTGGTTATTATACATAGAATTCCGTGATTATGTATATCAGCGGTTCCTAAACTGTGGTTCGCGAATCCCCTGGGGGTTCGCAAAATCTTCCAAGTGGTTCGCCAAAATATTTCTGTAAATGTGGATTTTTTTCAGCACTTTGGGAGGAAATGGGAAGCAAAAAAAAACATTTATTGTCTCACACTGAAGTAAAGTAATTATTTAAGGTAGAACTCTTACAAGATGGTTTGAACTTAAGCACCATGTTTTCGTTTTTATTACTAACCATCTATTTCACAAAGCAAAATGCATGCAAGATCAAATGTGGCTCCAGGCTTTGGTCTATTTGGCAGACATTTTCTCAAAAATGAACAGCTTGAACCTATCTCTTCAGCGGTCGAATATTAACGTTTTTACTGTGCAAGACCGTATCGAATGGTCCATAAAACATAATAATTGGGAAACATATTTAATTAGCAATCAAACGGAGTGCTTTGATACCCTTCTCGACTTTATGGTAAAAAAATCTACTTTCTTTGGAAGAAAATGTTAAGAACATGGTTATAGAACACTTGAAGGGACTTTGAAAAACCTTCAGAGAATATTTACCAGCAATGTCCAATAATAACAATTGGATTCACAATCTCCTGTAATAGACAGAAGTTTTTGGAATCCTCCACTTTAAGCGTGAGTGAAAAAAGAGCAGCTCCTTGAAATATCCACTGATTTTGAATTAAAGAAAATCTATAAATCTTTGTCATTAATTGGATTCTAGTTAAATTTAAAGGAGAAGTTCCCAGTGTTAGCGAATAAAGCTATTACATATTTGGTACCATTTTCTTCTACGTATTTGAGCGAGAAATATTTTTCTTCATATTCCTGTTTAAAAAAATAAATACAAAAACAGGCTCAGTACTAAAAGTGACTTGAGACTTTATTTATCGTCTGTGGTTCTTGACTTTAAAGCTCTGTGCCATCCAAAGCAAGGACATCCTCACTAAGTCACGTGAATAAGTGAGTAACTGTTAAAACTTTTTAACAATTTTTAATCTTAAATCGGCATGGAATTTGGTGATTAAAGGGGGGTATTTCAGTTATGTCAATGCAGCAATTTCCAGTACAACTTTAAAAAACATGTGAATTATGATAAATACGAGTCTTGTAACAGCAAAGATAAGAAAATGTTACTACAGTACTTTGCTAATTTAATTTAAGTTTTAATTTTTTAAATAACTGTATAATTATTTGAACTTGTATTTAAGTTGTTTCAATACTACTCCATTATATTTGGCGGGGTATTACAAAGTACCTACCGGAGCTATAGTAGGTTAATTTAAAGATACTAAACAATTTTATTACAACTAATAACTAAATTTCATAAAACAAATTGGTATAAAATTAAGTGCGTGGTTATGGATATTTAACAAAGCGTTCGTGCAACTCAGATGTTTGTGAAAGGGGTTTGCAAGTCGAGAAAGCTTGGCAGCCACTGATGTATATTAACAAGATTCATATACACCCCAGCTACAGTAAGAGTGTAGGTAAGATACAGCTTGTAAATGTTACCAGATCTACTATCAAATATCCATTCGCTAAACCATATTATCTACAAGAACTTGTGTAGATTTATTGTTACTTTTGGCAGTCAAAACTTTCACAACATACAATTTGTTTTTAATCATGTTCTTCTTTGAATTATTTCGCATCTTCTGCTAGCTGTCAGCTACCACCACTCCTGTGGTGAATGGACTTTTATAATTAGTCAGCTGCTCCTCATAATTATACTTGCTATATTATGTGGACAATTAATATCAATAATCATTTATATGCTCATCAAATTTATGCTGGATATTATAAGTGAATCATTGGTAAAATCTATAGTGATCCATTATTCCCTTTAGCAAATTGTTAACAAACTCCTGCAACCCCGTCTTTTCCATTAATCCTAATATAAACAGGGACTATAAAAGTACAGAAGTTAACTTGTGTGCCGTGCACGCTTTTATAAATCCTTAATTTGATTGCCGGCCATAGGTATACTTCTCTACGGCTGCTAAACGCTATTTGTTATTTTGTTGGTGGCATCACCGTTTTAATAGCCATATTGGAAAACATCATCCATATAAATTAAATTGATTTCATTTACATATCCATTTCCAGTCATCTAATTTTATATGAATACATTTTATTTTATTTGTATTAAAAATATAACAAATATGTTCCTAATACAGTCAACATATTCTGAATTATTTAATAGATTATAATCTCTGAGAATACAAATAAATATGTGTGGTATTTCTAGTGTATTAAAATGCTTATGAACCCCATATGAAAGGACCCAACTAAATATTTGTGGAATCCTCAGTGAAATAATAAAGTTTTTGAACATAATATGCGAGGACCCAACTAATTATTTGTGGAGTCCTCAGTGAAATAATAAAATTTATGAACATAATATGCGAGGACCCAACTAATTATTTGTGGAGTGCTCAGTGAAATAATAAAGTTTATGAACATAATATGCGAGGACCCAACTAATTATTTGTGGAGTCCTCAGTGAAATAATAAAATTTATGAACATAATATGCGAGGACCCAACTAATTATTTGTGGAGTCCTCAGTGAAATAATAAAGTTTATGAACATAATATGCGAGGACCCAACTAATTATTTGTGGAGTGCTCAGTGAAATAATAAAGTTTATGAACATAATATGCTAGGACTCATTTAAATATTTGTGGAGTCCTCAGTGAAACAATAAAATCTATGAACATAATATGCGAGGACCCAACTAAATATTTGTGGAGAGCTCAATTCCCCAACAGAGCTCACAGTTCCAGTATATATTTGTGTTTTATTTGATGACAACACCGCACAGGTGTAGTTAGCACGTGATGAATGGAGAAGGCTCAGGAATAGAAACAACGACCCCGCTGGTAGCGAGCGGGTGAGCGCAGTTAGTCGCCTCCAGAAGTGGCTCAATCGTGACGGCAATAAACGTGGCCAAGGCTCTCTCATGATGTGGGCTAACTAACGTTACTATCCCATCAAGTAATACCAGGTTAGCGCTAAAATGCTCGCGGTAGCATTGTTAAAACACTGCTTCAATTCTGCTTTGAACTTCGAAAAGACCATTCACTCCCATCGTGTAAACTGTGGGATGCTTAAATTAACACACGATTCAACACTGCTTTTCAACAGGGGGAAAATAAAATACTCTCAAAATATAATGTTAGGTAAGCACCGATATTCTTGGTAATCCAGTATGACCGTATTCTTAAGAGTGGTGTGGACATCAACCATTGAATGGACATCTGAGAAAGCCTTTATAAAATAACGATACAAAGCCCGTATCCCATTTGAAACATAATATTAAAATAGGTATAGCCAACTTTATTTGTGTTAGTGAGAGTTCGAAATTTTAACTATTTATCAAATTTGCACTACTATCTTTAGTACAAGGCTTATGGTAATTATAATCTAAGTTCTTCCTCGATTAGAGCACTACTTTTCAAATCACTTTAGAATTGGAACATTTTTTGAAACAAATTCTACCACTGAGCCCTAGTATTTAAAAGAAATTAAAGTTGTGTTTTTTTTTATTAAAAGGCTATACACTTATTAATATATTAATATATTTATCACCGCGTCTTACTACCCGTTCGGGTTATACGCTTTAAGTACTAATTACTCTAATGGATTAGGAATAGGGAAGGTTTATTTAGAGGAAATGAACCCGCATTTGCGTGGAGGGTGAGTGGAAAACCATTTAGGAAAACCACCCCTAGTTCATCCGACCGAGATTCGAACCTCGATCTCCCCGTCCTCAGCAGTCAAGCTTCAACACGACAAGCGCGTTAGCCAACTATGCCACCGAGGTGGGTATACACTTATTATAGAAAGTTAACATTTATAATATTTACTGTTTATAAAGTCAATTCTGACTTACAAAGATTAAGTATCTCAAAATGGTGACAGTGAACAGCTCGACTTTCAACCTCGGGATGATCTGCAATTAAATTTATCCACAAGTTTGAAACATATAAAGAAGGAAATATTTTTTAGAAAAATTTGAATAAATTATTTAATCTAGCAATTGTTTATGTACTCGTACTTAACTATTACGAATTATACTTTGACCAAGTCTACGAATACGTTCCTTTATTAGTTTAAATCTTTATTGGTTAGCGGAAAATACTTTTCAAATGGTTTTATAAGATTTCTTTCGCCAGGTATTTATAATTGTTTGAATTATTTTTATTTAGATTAATTATACTATTGGGCTGGGATGAGGAAGATTTTATTCAATTAAAATGAATCAAATGTGTGTGGAGAGAGTAAAAATCTCTTTAGGGGTTAAAACATCCTCAGTACACCAGACTGGGATTCGATCTCTGACCTTATCGTCACTGAAAATTAATTCTATTGTGAGAATGGTACGTTATATTGTGTTATTGCTGATCTAGGTTCATGATATGTTCAAATCCTTTTAAAACATATCAGATATCGGAATCCATCTGATACCTTCTCAAAGTTTGTGTTTGTTGTCATTTTATTATAGTTTTAAAAATAGATACAAATAAAATGTTTACGAAAGCCTTGAAACACCTCTGTAGAACCCTAAAGTTAGAAAAATATTACTTTATAGAAATAAACTAATTTCCTAGTGTGAGATTCATATTTTTATCTAAGTTCAAGAAGAGTTTGCTGATAGTACCAAACACGTTGGAGTTTTCTAGGTTAATTTGAAGATTTTCACTTTCTTCAAGACCTACACTTGGAAATACATTGTAAAATTTTCAGATTAACAACACAAAATGATCAATCAGAGAGAGTATATTAGAGGAAGAAACTAATCAATGAGAATGACACATAACAAAATTAGAAAGAATGGCCCTTGAGGAATGTCTGAGGAGGACTGGTAGAATGTTTGTCACAAATGTGTGTTCTCACACAGGTTGTTTCCGATTTGCTATACTGTAGCTTTTAAGTCAAATAAGTCATTTTATCACATACACTAATTTTCTTTCAATGGTATTAGTATCATTAATTTTATAAAATGATTTTAAAAAGTATTGGTAAATAGAGTAAACTTAAAGATGTATATTAAAATATTTAAGAAAATATCGAAAATAGCAGATAATGATTGTCACGATGGATCTCCCTTTATAAAAAAAACGTGTTGTAGATATAGTTGTGTGATTCATATTATTCCAGTTTTATCTGTAGTAAGGTGTTAAAGTGTATATTTCATATAACTAAGGGACAATTGTAAGACAATGTAATTTTAAATGTTAAAGGATTTATTTGTTAGTTGGTAAACGGTGGGATAGAAGGGGACACGAGAAAAAGTCAGTGTTTTTGCAACTTTTAAGGCAAAACATTTTTTGACCCAAATAAATACAATATTGCTCCAGTAAAAACACAGAATTTAATTTTCTTCACATGTTAACTTCAAAATCTCTTGAATATTTATTTGTCAACAGTGTCCTGAAATTTAATGACAACTTTTTTCTCTTAGTTAAAAAATGTCTCTCGTCTTATGCTGCTATGCTCATGGTGAATATTCAGGAACTGTTTATATCAAGATGTGAAGAAAATTGAACTCTATGTCTATACTGGAGCAATATTTTATTTAATTTAGCCAAAAAAATGTTTTGGCATAAAACCTGCAAAAACACTGACCTTTTCTCGCGCCCCCTTCCAATGATTTTAAAAAGTATTGGTAAATAGAGTAAACTTAAAGATGTATATTAAAATATTTAAGAAAATATCGAAAATAGCAGATCAAGATTGTCACGATGGATCTCCCTTTATAAAAAAAACGTGTTGTAGATATAGTTGTGTGATTCATATTATTCCAGTTTAATCTGTAGTAAAGTGTTAAAGTGTATATTTCATATAACTAAGGGACAATTGTAATACAATGTAATTATAAATGTTAAAGGATTTATTTGTTATTTGGTAAACGGTGGGATAGAAGGGGACACGAGAAAAAGTCGGTGTTTTTGTAACTTTTGTGGCAAAACATTTTTTTGACCCAAATAAATACAATATTGCTCCAGTAAAAACATAGAATTTAATTTTATTCACATGTTAACCTCAAAATCTCTTTAATATTTATTTGTCAACAGTGTCCTGAAATTTAATGACAACTTTTTTCTCTTAGTTAAAAAATGTTTCTCGTCTTATGCTGCTATGCTCATGGTGAATATTCAGGAACTGTTTATATCAAGATGTGAAGAAAATTGAACTCTATGTCCATACTGGAGCAATATTTTATTTAATTTAGCCAAAAAAAAGTTTTTCCATAAAACCTGCATAAACACTGACCTTTTCTCGTGCCCCCTTCCATCCCACCTTAAGTGTAGATAATAACTGGTTGCATAATCTAAAGTTAGTGTAATATAATAACACACATCCGTATATTGTGCTGAATATCATGCGGTGATTTCAGCTTGCGTACTAAAGAGGCTGTTTATAGGTCTATATTTGGCCGTATATATTATTTAATAAATTCTTCTCTCGTGGAGCAACCAGAACGCTCTCATCTGGTGACTAACATATTGCTAAAGGAGTGTCTAGAAATGCTCTTCAGACGATGCTATAAATGGAATGAGGGTGTAACTACTGTCACTTTTATGTCTGGCAAAGAGAGTACAGATTTCTGGAACATCTAATAGGGCACACTTCACTTCCATTTTCTATCTTGACTCAACATATTACTACTTTTAAGATGAGTCCTTAATTCCTATTGGTCTATTTCAATATTATTTCCTTATTTTTTGTTTTCGCAATTTTTTTAAACTCCAAACTAACCGAATTGGCTCTTTATAGATATTCCTAAACCTAAATTAATTTAATTCGAACTACACTTAAAACTAATACCATTTATTGAATTCACATTCGAAGATGTCACACGTTGTTCTTGTGGTTTTGGAGAAGGATGCACTTAGATGGTTTGTTTCCGCTGGATGCACAGGGTGGCTACCTGGTAGCCGTCCTCTCAAGCCGGCTGATGGATCGGGGGACTGACAGTTCCGACTCTAAACTCCCATTTTCCCCAAATGACTCAAAATGACATTTGGAAATGGTCCCAAGAATAGGACCTATAAGGCAAGTAATTGAGCCATTTTAGGAAGACAATAACTAATTAGAATTCATTTATAGGGCTCAAAACTTCTAGAAGTCGCAGTGGTTGGGTTTTAAATAAAGCTGGACACAATATACGTGGGCCAGTGCCCTGTAAACGATAAACAGGGTGACGCTGTACAATCAACTAATTATTCCAATTTTTCAGCATGCGCATCCCACATAAGGCTATCTAGTGGACTAAGTCAGGTTTTTCATAACTACTATCTGAGATTACTTTCGTAATCATCCTGTTACGTCTCCAATAACACTCTGAATCGATATTTGAAGATGCCCTATATCAAGGACCACTTCTTGAAGTTTGTGTAGGCCTTTGAACTACACGATGCTGCGTCCCACTAATTCCATCACCCAGATTCTTGGGAACTGTGTTATCGACCCGGTAGGGTCCCACAAACATACCAAAGCCCTTCTAGGATAAATGAGGTAATAACCACCAATTATCCATGGTAGATTCTAATCCAATCTTCCGAAGAGTAGTGTGGATGCAATCACCTCTAGAAACCCTTTTAGGTTAAATCTTGTTTTAGTTTATCGTTTGTATTCTAATCCTTTCTCTTTCACGCATATTTCTCGAAAGGAGACAACCCGTTGCTTTAATTTAAGGCTAAAATTATTTTATGACCTATAATGTCAGTACATGATTTAATTTGTTCTCGTTCTTTCCTTATGTAAACAGCAAAACCAACATTTTGGGCTCGGGATTGATGATTTGGGAACACAGGGACACTCTACCACGTTTATGTACCGAGTCTGCCTCTGGTCACTGTAAGCCTACAATTCACACAAAATAATTTATGAAAGATATGCATCACTACAATGTGAGTAGGCAATTTACATATTATAAAAACCCACTGATACAAAATAAATCTGATGCAGAACTGTTTATGTGTAGAATCCGCATATTGTGATCTCTCACAGGAACGAAAGGAAGGAGGGAGATTGCTTGCTCTTACGACGTGAACAAGAAAGAGCAAGAAACTAATAAAATAACTGTTTGGAACAAATGACGCGAACACTTATTAATGATGAGCATCAAAGCATCGAGCTATATTTATTAAGGGACATTACTAAAACCAATCTTTAAATTAAAGATTGATGAATGTGGGGTAGGAAATAATTGAATGACAAATTTACCAGCATGCAATAATTTATCAGGTTAATTTGTCACTAAGCACATATTAAGGGAGAGTAGTAGGGGCAACGCCAAACGTGCACATTAATGAGGTAATTGATCAGGCATTATAATTAGCACAAACGCATACCGTTTGTAGAACTGTAGTAAATTATATTAACAATTACAAATATAGTCTATATAATTTATGGTTATTGAAAAAAACGTGTCAACCAAGGAAAACTAACTTTGGTGATATGAGCGATTCTCACTCCTCCAGAAAACCTAGTTTTTAAAAACAGTGTACCAGCCAATATCAAAGATGGTGGAGAGAAAAATAAATCCATTAAGTCTTCAAAACGTAGTTTATTATTATTATTAGCACCACGTCTTACTACCCGTTCCAAAACGTAGTTCACTGTAGAGAAAACTCATTAACTGATAAAAGGGGAAGCTGCCACCGGAGAATTGACCCTAAAGATAAATTTAGGCAGTTGCGCCAAACCACGGAAGAGGTCCCTCAGAGAAAGAAAAAGTAGACTCCAAGGTGCAAAAATCCTACGAAATGTAAAGCAAATTAGCTGGCCCGATCAAGAGCGTATAAATTATCACTCATACTTTCCAAGGATATAGGTAAGTTGTTTGTATTTTCTGAGGGCCAGATTGGTTTACGCCATTTATAGGTCCAAGGAAGTAAGAGGTTCGTGAACCCAAATTCAAATAAAGAATTTGTCACATTCAACTCGGTTAGTTTCAATAGATGTGTTAGAGAGAGAAATAGCCACAGGACAGACTACTCTGTATAAAGGGGATAGTTAGTGAGATTTGTTTCTGAGCGGAAGTGCCATTTAGACTCAAGAACATTATGATTAAATAAAAAATAGTGATCCATGGCTGATGTGACATCAACATAATCGGGCTGAACTAGATATTTAAAAAATATGTGACAGATTTTTTCTAGTGGTAATGGTTCTAAATAAACTATGGGTTGGATAGACTGTAATTAACAGAGTTTATTGAGAGTGGTTAGGAGATGTCACCCAACTTAAAGCAAAGGTGAAATGCCAGTAAATCTTAACGGGTCAAAAAGTTATTAGTGTTAAACCATGAAGATCACGAAGGCGAGGGATAGTAAGTGCGCGAAAAAAAAAATGAGACGAAGAGGAAATTTATATGAATATAAACATATAGGTTGCGATCGGTTTATAATTAGAATCTTGTATTGTATACTTGGCAGCATAATTCCCTCCCAATACGTAGATGGCCGCGGTATCTGAAAGCTCACGATACTAATGTTCACTGATTTGAAGCTGACGATTTCACATGTCCATTACACTCAGCCTTAAACTATGAGTGAGGAACGGCCTTGAGCACGGGATGAATACATGGATAACTCAGTGGTAGAGCAGTGGCATGCTAAGTCAAAAATCCTAGGTTCGAATCAAGTTTTCAGGTTTCATTTTTCAACTAATTTAAATTAATTGAAAGAGTAGATGTAATAATCCTTTTCAGTCTTGAATGTTTATATTGTGAGCTACATATAAGTTTAAAAGTGTGGAATGTTTATTCAAGCTATAGTGGTAGGGCCTAAAGAAGGTTATGCAAAAGTGTATGAATAAATAAATAGTATTAAGTGAATAAGATACAACTGTTAGTAGGCCCATAAAATTACTATTTGTTTTAGGTACATACCTAAATGTTGACTGTCAGAAGTCAGCTGTGAGCTGTCAGTCAGCACCAAAGAAGCCACGGGGCTACTGTACCTTGTACTATAGACACAGTGATTGGCTGAATAGTACGGGTAGACAATCTATAGAATGTTCAATAATTTGATATAAAACATACACTAATGTTTATAAATAATCAGTAAGTGATTATTATTGCAATTGCTCGGATAAGTCTACAATACTCACAATAGCTAATTATTGTATCTGGGGGTATGACTCCTACATAACATTGGAATAATAATTTTAATTTTTCGTGTGAGACCTGCACTAGTAATACTTTAAATTTTAGTTTGCAATGATGTTATTGATGTAACTAATAGTGTTAGATCTGAAGTGATAATATGTATTACGTAAATAGCGTTTGAGGTTGTAGTTATAAAATATCGTGTGAGGTCCTGCACTAACTATATTTGATTCATAAGTAAGTTGTAAAATAGTTATTGTAAATATTCCTGTGGGGAGGAAAAACATAAATTACCTGGGATTTAGTTATTGTAACTAATTTTGTGAAGCCAACACTCCTAACTCTTAAGTTTTGGGTCATCTGATAAGGGAGTTTGAGTATAAACGGTTCAATTCTCTTAGGAAGGGCTTTAACTGACATTTATAAAAAAGATTATGTACCTAAGTTTATGTATTATCACGTCGAATAATGTGACCTTCATCTGTCTCATTTAATGACTATTATCAATACTTATAAAATAACACTAACAATAGATAATAAAATGTTATAAATTTGGTTCATAAAATCTTGTTTGTATTTTCTAAAAGGCCCTTCCTATGATAAATTGTAATGTAGCCATGTGAAGCTCGAGTTAATTAGATTTGATGAATTACTCAGTTGAGAGGTTATTTTAACTTTATACTAACTAACCTGATAAAAAAATATTATCGCGTTTTACTACCCGTTTGGGCTGTAGGAAGGTACATACCTAAATGTTGACTGTCAGAAGTCAGCTGTGAGCTGTCAGTCAGCACCAAAGAAGCCACGGGGCTACTGTACCTTGTACTATAGACACAGTGATTGGCTGAATAGTACGGGTAGACAATCTATAGAATGTTCAATAATTTGATATAAAACATACACTAATGTTTATAAATAATCAGTAAGTGATTATTATTGCAATTGCTCGGATAAGTCTACAATACTCACAATAGCTAATTATTGTATCTGGGGGTATGACTCCTACATAACATTGGAATAATAATTTTAATTTTTCGTGTGAGACCTGCACTAGTAATACTTTAAATTTTAGTTTGCAATGATGTTATTGATGTAACTAATAGTGTTAGATCTGAAGTGATAATATGTATTACGTAAATAGCGTTTGAGGTTGTAGTTATAAAATATCGTGTGAGGTCCTGCACTAACTATATTTGATTCATAAGTAAGTTGTAAAATAGTTATTGTAAATATTCCTGTGGGGAGGAAAAACATAAATTACCTGGGATTTAGTTATTGTAACTAATTTTGTGAAGCCAACACTCCTAACTCTTAAGTTTTGGGTCATCTGATAAGGGAGTTTGAGTATAAACGGTTCAATTCTCTTAGGAAGGGCTTTAACTGACATTTATAAAAAAGATTATGTACCTAAGTTTATGTATTATCACGTCGAATAATGTGACCTTCATCTGTCTCATTTAATGACTATTATCAATACTTATAAAATAACACTAACAATAGATAATAAAATGTTATAAATTTGGTTCATAAAATCTTGTTTGTATTTTCTAAAAGGCCCTTCCTATGATAAATTGTAATGTAGCCATGTGAAGCTCGAGTTAATTAGATTTGATGAATTACTCAGTTGAGAGGTTATTTTAACTTTATACTAACTAACCTGATAAAAAAATATTATCGCGTTTTACTACCCGTTTGGGCTGTAGGCAAATGTATTAATTATGCTAATATGTAAGTTTTTTATATCCATTATTGTTTCCAGCCTGTGGCCTGGGAATTTTTTTTATTCAAGCCATATATTTTCTAGTGGTGGATTGCTAAGCCTGTTGTAGCTTCATACACCTTATAATATCACAAGGACAGTCTCAAAATCCAGTTCCCAGCCGTTAATTTAGCAATGTGAATGGGTAAATCCACATTTCACCATTAATAATTTTTCGACTGTGCAGGGAATCGAACCCGGGACCCATCGCTGAGTAAACAGACATGCTACTGACTGAGCTAAGGTTTCGGACCAATATGTATGCATTTTATATAAATATTGATAATGATTTAATATATTATATAATATATATTAATATAAATAATAATAATAAAGGTATGGGAAAGGTGGAATTTAGAGGAAGTGTACCCGCATCTGCGTGAATTAAGAGTGGAAAACTATTTAAAGAAAACCGCCCACAATATAGTCGATTGGGATTCAAACCTCGATCTCCCTGTCATCGGCAGTCTAATCTATTGTGAGAGTGATACCTTAGACTATGCGACCACTGAAACAGGCTAACCTGAGAAGTTGTTCTTAAAACTAGTCCAGTAAAGTGTGCACTAATAGTACTTGATACATAATTAGTAGGGGGCGGATTTATAGGCACTAAATATTTAAAAAAATGGTATGCAAATAGGCACTAAAAATCTCAAAAATAGGCACATAAATAGGCATTATAAAGTATCAAGATTTTCAGGTGTAAATGTTGTTCTGTTTTCTGACAAAATGTTTCTATACTGTGATAAACTTCTTTCGACTTCTTTCTTCTTCTTTCGAAGTCATCGGGAAAAACTTCAGACAAGCTATTTCAGCTGGGCTAAGCTTGACTTCTGGGAGTGATGTAGTTTGTCCTTCTAAGATGTCCGCGATACTTGCCATCACTTTCCACCCAGGGTTTCACTTCAATACTTTGTTAAATTTGTCGACGATGGCTGTGCCAACTGAGCCAGAAGCCTGATTTAGATTTTCTTATATTCCCCGCATTATCTTCACAGCTTTCACAAGAGGCAAATCCCTCGTCTCTAAAACTGTGATTGCTCCGAGAAGATTTCCAAAATTGCTTTTTACGTATGCCAGATCCACACTGACACTTGAGCAGGAGATGGCAGCATTTACTTATGTAATGGCGACAGCTTGTTCCTCGTCAAATGTTTGGACTACCTACAAACAAAATTGTTGATATAGCAAAACTCACCATTCTTTCAATATATTGTGTTCTACAAGTACAACCATTACATTTAAAATATGTTTTAATAATGTGGATGGACAGGTGGAATCAATAAAACTAGTGGTAAGCACTAACTGGAATTTTAATTTGTGAACGCACCTAAAGATAGTATATTGTATAATACCTTTTGAATGTCACCCAGGTGATCTGCGTAGTACAACGCAAGCAGAGAGCCATGTACCCCAACGCGTTAATACTGTCTGTAGTGGCAAGGGTGCGTTGGGCAGGGCGGCCTTAAA
Organism: Timema californicum; assembly: GCA_902141385.1. Lineage (NCBI taxonomy): Eukaryota > Metazoa > Arthropoda > Insecta > Phasmatodea > Timematidae > Timema > Timema californicum. Next base: position 17,848 of record CABFOW010003290.1, read on the forward strand.
TGAGAAGTTTCGTGATGGAGCCTTCAAAAACACTTTCTTGACTGTAGGCATAATATCGCTAACATTTGTAAAATATGATCTAATATCTTCTGCAATCCTATGAACAGCACGCGCCAGACAAGTCACGTGAATTAGCTTGGCGTAGAATACTTTTAAATTTGCAACTGCTTTCAACATGCTTTCATTTTTACAGGACTAACAGCGCAAACCATTAAATTAACACAGTATATCTTGTACAATTATGTTATATACTTACTGAAAGCATCACAGACAACTATGGCAATTGTCGAGCTGTTGGTTGCCTCAAACATCTTTGAAACAACCAAGGGAGGTTTCCCAGGACCCGTAGAGTCTAGTTTTCCAACCACAACATTTGCAACATATCTGCCACCGCGGTCAGTGTAACAGTGTAATATACATAGTCACTGAATGAACTGACACTGTTGTGAGCTAGAAGAAAATCTTCGTCGCCATTCTGACCAGTCCGAACCTATCAGACCGCTGGACACATGTGTTTTTTCTACGTATCACGAGTATCCACGTGGAGTGACCTAAGGAGCGATGGAGTGAGGGGTGGGGGGGATCCGCAAGTATTTAGAAAGAAAAAAAGAGGGTGGGAGTAAGATAACGATATAAAAAAGGCACTTTAAGGCTCCCATTTTTAAAATAGGCACTAAACAGCAAAATAGGCATTTATAGGCACTATAAAATTTATCACATTATCTTCGCAATCATCGAATATAAACTTATACCTTAAAAGCCTACTTTTCAAAGCATAGGATTAAAAAAGGCATTTAGGGGAAAATCCGCCCCCTAATAGTTAGTAATCTGGGAGGTTAATATTGAAACTATACCCTTATTTTGTTTGGAAGAACAGTTTGGAAAATTCAAACATATTACTTTGCGGCCAACGTTAATAACATTTCACTATATTCTTTGTGTTATGTATAGGTATCAAAAGTGGCAGTTGCTGATAAGATGACTTGATGTATGAATGTATTAAAATTATTATAATAACTTTAGTAACTACCAGATACTGTTCTTCATAACAAAATAAGTATTTTTATAGTCCTTTTAGAACTAGGTGTACACTAAGAATACTTGTTGTATAAATAAGCTTGGAGGTTCTTTTTTTAACTCGTTGAGTGAAGTGTAGATTAATCATAATTGATAAGCAGGTAATCTTTCAAGCTGTTACTGTAATATAACGTGTGCACTAATAATATGGTTTCATATGTACATTAGAGAATGTGATTTTAACTAAACATGTGAGGTGTGCAATGATAATTCATTATTTGTTTTATTCCAGCTTCTTAACTAACAGGTGTGGTGAGGGTTTGAAAATAATGGCTCCTTGATTACTTCTTTAAAGATCCGTTTGCCTGTAGTTTCTGCCAACGCTCCTGTCCTATCTCACCCGGTCAGCCAGCTACCAAAATCAATCAAAAGACGACTGGGGTGATTGTGACTTGGCTTTAAACTTCGTCTTTGCTTCGAAAGAAAATTCCTTCCTCGACAATTACGGAGCTTCACCAATCAAAATATTGAGAGCTGCAATACTCAATGTATGGTTAAGTAATTCCATTATGAGTTAGTGTATACATTACAAATCAATATTCATATGAAAAATAATTAAATTAATTGAATTTTAAGTTGTGATAATAGCTTAATTTATCAAATTAAAACGAGATATTACAAATAATGGTGCTATACAACAATTTCAAGACATTTTAGAGTATGGTTAAGTAATTCCATTATGAGTTAGTGTATACATTACAAATCAATATTCAGATGAAAAATAATTAAATTAATTGAATTTTAAGTTGTGATAATAGCTTAATTTATCAAATTAAAACGAAATATTACAAATAATGGTGCTATACAACAATTTCAAGTCATTTTAGTGAATAAAGCTATGTATAAACAACCAAAATATAATATTTTTTCAGCCATAAAACAACCAACAAAAAAATATTCGAAATTCGATTCGGTTTAGAGAATATCGATTCGAGTTTAATTCGAATTGAAATATTGGACTTCGCACCCTTATACAAAGTACCGAGTGGACTTAAATATTCCTGTAATATTGTCAGATATGGGACGGGTTTCGGAGGTTTAGAATAGGTGGCCTTTAGCAGTAAATAAAGGAAGAATTGGGAGTGAATGGTATAGATGAGCACGTTCCTGGCCTGATTGTAATTTCTTACCCTTCAAGAAATGACCATAGATTCTCCTGGGGCTGAGAAAGGATGTGGATTGTACAGTAGCCCCATGGCTTCTTTGGTGCTGACTGACAGCTCACAGCTGACTTCTGACAGTCAACATTTAGGTATATTCCTAAATTTTGACCGTCAGAAGTGACAGCTGCTAAACACATGTTTTTGCAGATCATATGGTTCAGTGTAGGGATACATAATTTGGTCGAGTAGCTTTTCAAAGCTTTTAGCTCTCAGCTGAGAGCTGTCAGTCAGCACCAAAGAAGCCATGGGGCTACTATAGATAGGGTTTAGATATGAGTTCTATGAGAGAGAGAGATACAAAATGAACTTAGGTGTTGAGAGTAGTGCTGAAAGAGGAGAATATGAGGGGGTTCGAGTAGAAGAGAGAGTATCTTGGTGTACGAGCAGATGTATGTTTCGGAAGGCTGCACATCAAGTTCCCCTAACCTGACGGCCTTGTCCTCCCCCCTCCCCCTTCTTTCTACTCCTGTGTACTTTAGTCTTGTGATTCATTAGTGGGACGATTTGGTTTCTAGTCTTTAAGATGATTCTCAAATGATCCTTGAGCGTTGGGTTTAGCCCCTGTATGTGTTCAAAGATGATCACACTGGTGGAAGTCCAAATGTTTCATAGTGGCTGTAATGTAATCAGTTGTAACTTCGTCTTTATCATGGTTAAAAATCAAACAGGGTTTTGGCGTGCTTATACAATTTTTTGCCTAGACTCTGCTCTTTTCTTTTCCCCTCTTATATCCGAAAAATGTTTACATCGATTACAGAAAAGGTTTTAACTCTATTATTGATAGAAATTATTTAATTAGGCACTGTGGCTATCGTTATTTTCTTTGTGATCTTTTGTTTTATAAACTATGTCTTTTATGTCAATAATTTTCTAGGGTTATCATTATCCCTTGGGAATTTTCAACACTAATAATGGCAACTAAATCTCTCATTATAATTAATTTACATTAATATTATTATCGAATGTTGATGGCTTAAAATGTTTGGAGGGACTCAGGAAGCTCTTTGAAAGTGGGGGAGATCATCTGAGAGGGGGGCCAGAGGTCCTGACAAGGTAAAATTTTAGACACTGGATGACTTTTGAAGTTATTTAAAAGATTTGATTTTCATGGGTAGTACTTTTTTGTATATCTTTCTTTGGCATTAAATAATATGTATAGTAACAACATAGTAGTAACTTGGGTGGAGAAGAACATGCTAAATTTATTTTATCGGTATTTAAAAATTATAGGTAAGCCCCTTCTATATTTTAATTTTATAGGTAATGATAATATCCAGAGGTGGTGAACCTTATTTGTGTAATAAGGGCAATTATATATATATATATATATATAGAGAGAGAGAGAGAGAGAGAGAGAAAGAACGTGTATCTAAAACATTGTATCAAACTTTGGCAGGCTATTCCTTGGGTTATAATATAATAATTCACATCAGCGACCTAGGGTCCATCTTAAATATTAAGGGCGGTATTCATTCCTAAAGATAGAGCTAAAATGGACTGTTGTGTGAAATATTATGAGAGCTGCTTAGGGTATTACAACGAATCTTTGTATACTACTTATTGAAATCTTGATCATTAATAAACTAAATGTGCTGTTACCGTTACCCACCCCCATCATATAAAAAGGGGGGGGGCTGTAACACATTTTTCTGCAATAAAATATGTCAGAGTAGGTATTACTAATTTTGACTTAAGATTACAAAACA
>CABFOW010003290.1:22595-52378 GCA_902141385.1 Timema californicum
GGGTGGGTAACGGTAACAGCACATTTAGTTTATTAATTATCAAGGTTTCAATAAGTAGTATACAAAGATTCGTTGTAATACCTTAATAAGTTTTCATACTATTTCACACAATAGTCTTTTTTAGCTCTATCTTTAGGGGTGAATACCACCCTTAATATTTAAGATGGACCCTTGGTTGCTGATATGAATTATTCTATTTTCACCCAAGGAATAGCCTGCCAAAGTTTGATGCAATGTTTTAGATACACGTTGTATAAAAGCATTTTAACGTCTTGGCCGCTAAGCCAAAAGGAGGATCGTTAGCCCTTCTCCAGAAATTTTAAGAAACTTGGATGCCCTTGGAAGCTACGTAATGTTCATCATTAGGAAGCAATTATCAAAATTATACTCCTCTAGAAGTTATTTGGGGTGGATCTCAACCAAAAGATTTTCTAAATTGGGAGTTTTCTAGAAATTATTTAAAGTTTTCCTTACCTGAAAATCTTTTGAAAATGTAATGCCTCTAGAGGCAATTATTAAAGTAGTCTTCCCCTGATAAATATTTAAAAATAAGATGCCTCAATAAACTTTTTAGAGGGGTTCTTTAGTGGGAATTTTTTTTTTGAATTGGATGCCACTAGATGATATATTTATAAAAATCATAACTAGAGTTTAGTACGTTTTTATATGTGCCTGTTAGTGGAGGGCGTAAAACACCTAGGAGGAAAACATTTGCACATCAAAATGTTTTCCTATAGTATTAAACCGAGTAAAAATATCTCAAATATATATGTATAGATGGAATATTCGTTTGAAAGTCTTAAAGGAAAAAAAAATCTTTATAGTTGACATTTCCAATCATATATCAATGGTACGCAAAATAATTCATTGCAAGACTTTTGTTTTTAACACATTTTGAATGTATTCTAAGTCTTTCGACAGATATAGGTCAAAATAAAGAGCTTTGGAAACAGTCAAATTATTTACCCATTCATGCCATTGAAATAAATATAATAATGTTTTAAAAAACCCGTACAATGTCCATTCTATACTTTCCTCCTCCTTGATACGGTTCATCCGAACTCACACTATCTATAGAAAATCATATGATCACATGACTTCATGTATGAACATATAATACATTTATAGTAATTATTTTTGTGACTATCAGACACCAAGGTCGTTAGTAATAAACCTACCTACTATAATGTAACTCAATCCTAGTGATTTAACACTGCCCACACATTCTGGGGTCCTTTCACTTTAAAATATATTATCAAGGGTAGTGCTGATTAAAATTTTAAATCCAGATGATTTATGCTAATTATTTTTTACACACATTCAAACAGCGATGATAAAGCCTACACTTTTAATTCCTTTAATTACTCAGCTTCTCCAGACCAATGAATATGTACTGTACTTTCTCAGTATTTTATATGAAAAGGTATACATACAAAATCACATAATTTTCATTTCCTTCTATTAAATTCTTGTACTAATTCTATTTAATAACTAGCCTAAGGTGTTAGATATTAGAAAGGTTGAATTTAAAGGAAGTGTACCCATATTTACGTGATGGGAGGATGGAACACCATTTAGGAAAAACCACCATCAATACACCCGACCAGGATTCTAACCCCAATGACCCCGTTATAGGCAATCTAGTCTATTGCGAGAGTGACTCCCTAGCCTATGCAGCCATTGAAGCAGGTCATTTTTAAGTATTTAAACCTATCATCGTACCATGCTTACACATTAAGGTAGTTGGATGAAGTTTCCTTCATCAAAGGTTTTGAAACTTCCATTAATAATGCTTTACACATCACTCAGTAAGCAGGTTATTCCAAAATAATAATACATGCAATTTTCCAATAAGAACTATAGTAAGTGTTTCCACATTCTACAATCTATTTAGAATTCTTGGAATGAACACACACCAGTACCTCAAAATTATGACACGTGTTTGTTTTTTATATCTCAAAATGTGCAAACAAGATTAAACTCGTCAAGCTCCAGAGCAAGAGATGTTTAAACGAGGAGATGTTTGCAAGCAGGAAACGTAGATTTCCAGTGGCTCAATCCATCCTCCAAACGATTTTGGTTGCCGGAGGAGACGTTAGGAGGTTGTTGACTTGAAGTAGTGCAGTGCAGTAACCTCAACCCACTCACTGTCCAAGAATACAATACATTTCCACACTTTCAACCACTTCATATTGATGTTAGTGGAAAAATGAGAGCTGAACCTTTTCAAGAATTATATCAACCTACAGTGAGGCTCTGTATTATATCTCGCTAGCTCAGAAAATGGAGTAGTGGATATTGGAATTGTCTTAATGGTTCAATTCAATATTGTATATTATTAATATCTGAAACCTTACCTATATAGAAAACTATTAATACGTTAAAATACTGAAGTTTTCAAACTGCACCCTCTAACCCCCATATTGGTATTGACACACTTTTATTAAACTACCTAAACTAGGAAGACATATCTTATTTTAATGCATGATCTAATAAAATTAATCATCTATATGAATAAAACTAAGAGTTGTATGCATATGTGTCTGTCTGTCATGAACGTTTCGCGATACATAGGCCTACCGCAAGCAAAGATTTGAAATTTTAAAATTAGTGGCCCCTTTCCACGAACCTGTGCACCTCAAAGTAGGAATTTTAAGGTTCGCATTTGTTTTTATTTTTAAATTAATTAAAAACTGAGTCCGAATAAATAAAATGAAGAGATTTTTCTCTGTCTGTTTGAAGCAAATAAAAGCTTTGCCAGGATTAATCATGCAATCCATTGCGTGGTTACCACGGGCTGCACCGGATACTTCTGCCAGTCATAATTGAGACGAACAAATTAATAAGAGAAAATCTAGCCAAATCTTCGGATGGAAACAAGTTTCCCTTGACCATACATGTATAGAGACTAAATTACTATGTACATTAGCCGAGACCAAAATTATGAAATGTAATTATGTAGACCGTAAATATTAAGTTTTCTTTGGCCATACATATTTATATATTTTAAAAAAATGTTCTATATCTGCAGCCCGCAGTTGAACCATAACGGCCGATCAGACGTCGTCTCTTGACGATATATTCATTTTAGTACATTTATAATAATTGTGTGCACGTATACAAGTGACGTGTCTAGAAGATTTTTATCTGCTTCCACATGAGCTAGAAATCTAAAATTTAGGTTAATTAGAGAGTAATCTTTCAACCGGTGCACAAAAATCCATAGCTCTAAATCCTATCAAGAGTTTAAAAAACTCTAAATAAAATTATATTTCTTATAACCATATTTCTTACTAAACACGAAAACCTAAAATTACACTTAAACACGTGTCTTAGTTAATCATCATGAGTCGTTTGTGTGTAATTAATAATTACAATCCAACCCAACCAAACAAAACCTAGCCTTTTAAAGTGCGTTTAGTGGTTACGACTGGTTTTGTAAGAACAAAAACATTATTTCTTATCGCCACCAAACCTACACAAGAATAAAATGACATCACCAGTCTCTTTCTAAACATTACTTCAATAATTATTCACACATTTTTTTCCAAATATAGTAGAAATCAAGTATGAGATACAGCGCTGTTTTTATTCGGCTAATTCAAGTTTATTTTTTGACAAGTTTGGTTGTATTTATTTAATGTTCATATTTAGAGCTTCCTTATTGTTGAACAATTACAGATACACAAAATGAGAGAATTTGATTTATTTTGCTATCAAAGTTTATATTAACAAATAGTTTTATTTTAAGATCAGATAAATCTGACTTTATTTTGAGAGCATAACCCACACACACACAAACACCTAGCACAGCTTGAGCACTTGCCAAAGACAAACATAGCGAGCAAACTACTGCTTATAAAATATTTCGTGAGTTGATAGATCGATATTTTATTAGTTATTCATTTGATGGTGAAAGTTTTGAAACTTGTTTGTTTTGTAAATACGTCATAAATGGAGACAGGTCATCTTGAACTTGGCTACAATTATGTGCTTTTAATTTTGAAAAGTGAAATTATAAAGAAGTATCTTATATTCAAAAAATAACACTATTATCTCGATTATTTTAGGATAACAATAAATTTAAGAGCAATTTACTGATAAATAACTTTTTTAAAGCTGTTCCTGTATATGGTATACCAAATTAAAAAGTGTATGCCTAAGCTGTCTTTTTAAAGGCTTTAATTTTTTTAAATAAATACACTTAAAAATTTCTAACAATACTATACATACTTATATTATTATCCTTTTTCATATTCCGTAAGAAAAAATACGAAAAAATGGTGTTATTTTTGGTGTGACTAACCTCTAACTTACGAACTAACTGACTAATTTCAACCAAAACATTCTAAATACATATTAACACTTTTTATTGATGCTTCTGATTTTGATTTTTACCTCTCGTTAGGATAATACTTTGATTAATAACTGACCAATCAAATAATCCTGTATCTATCCGCTAATAACCAGCCAGTTAAATTGATCAATATATTAAGACCAATATTATCTTTCATTTTTGAACATATTTATAAATTAATTATCTGCCCCCAATCCCTTAATTTATTGATGCAGGATAGTGAGGGAGTACATTGTATTTATGAATGATTTACTTATACACTTTTTACGGTTTCTATTTTATTATAATATTTCTGGTCTTCTTTCCACCTACCCATCCACTACTTAAAATAAAAACCCAGGCAAATAATCCACAGAATATCCACTACTGTCTCATATAATATTTTATATCAAGCTTAGAATATTATAAGCCAAATGCTCCTGGATTTATTCTCATCCACTGGCGAAACAACAAACCATACTAAAGTGTCGAGATATTAAAGTATATTTCCTTTTAAGGCCATGGAATGCGACCCCACGCTGTTTTTTTTTACGTGTGTTAGTCGTGTGCGAATACTGTGCTCTGATCGTGTGTTCGTCTCATTGAGTGAAAACAATTATTTGTGACTTTGATGTTAAAAGTCACTGGTGACGATAAAACATTTATATTGAATAGTTTTATAGATAGAGAAATGCTGAACCCCACTTTAGTGACCGCTTGCTCTAACGCACTACTCTCGCAGTGGACTGGACTACCGTTGACGGGAAGCACGAGGTTCAAAAATAGCTCGGGTGTACTGAGGGTGGCTTTCCAAAATGGTTTTACACTCTACCTCCACGCAAATTCGGGTAGACTTCTTTGAAATATAACCTTCTTATCCCTAAAACCAGAAGCCTACAACTCAAACTAGTAGTAAAACATGGTGCTAAAGTAATATGTTGGAAGTGCATCCTGTTTTCAAAGGAAGACACTAAGAGGGATTTTTCACGACATTAACTAATATACATTTGCTGCAAGATGGAAACCAATTCAAAGAATTTATCAGTTTAACTACATCTTTAATTTGATAACATTATTTTTGCAATTGAGTTTAGTATCTAATATCCTGGATGCAGACTCATTTCCAGGAGATGAATAAATGAAGAGAGCAGCATTACGGGTTTCCATTGCAAAGACAAGGTGCTAGAGTCTCATTTTAGCCTCACCAATAAACCCATTTTAATTGTTTGATACCCGCCTCGGTGGCGTAGTTGGCTAACGCGTTTGTCGTGATGAGCTCAACTGCTGAGGACGGGTAGATCGTGGTTCGAATCTCGGTCGGGTGAACTGGGGGTGGTTTTTTCCTAAATGGTTTTCCACTCTCCCTCCACGCTAATGAGGTTCACTTCCTCTAATTCAACCTTCCCAATTCCTAATCCATTAGCGTAATTAGTACTTAAAGCGTATAACAACGAACGGGTAGTAAGACGCGGTGCTAATTATTATTATTATTATTATTATTAAATATTATTAATTGTTTGATAGACATAGCCACCCACACTTCTGAAAAATAAATCTACAGATCTTCTAGTCTTTTACTTTTTAATCTCTCTCGGCCCCTCAGGGAGAAACTATTGTGATCGTAAAAAAAAATTAAACTCGAAATATTGATAAATGTTGACCCCTTGAAATGGAAAAAGTAGTTTTCGTGATGCCGTCTGTCTGTCTGTGCCTCAGACCATAGCCGAAACTATTTTACCGATTGAGCTAAAGCTTGGTATCTAGAGTTTTCATAAAGTCTCCCAAGGTGTTTTTGGAATTAGATTTTAACCCTAAGTTGGAGGGTAGGTTACTGAAAGGTGAAAAGAGAAAAAAATCGTTGTTTTTTTTTAAAAAAAAAGGTTCTAACGATTTTGATTAAATTTCACATCTAAATACTGTTTTTGGCTATTAACAAGATGGCAATTCTCATTTTCTCATGAAAATGACTTTAAGGGTATTTTACATAGGGGAAACTTTCCAATTTTAATAATTTCTCCGCAATTATTTGAAATGCAAAATAGCTTATCATTGTAAAGTTGTAGTACTATTAACGATAACAATATTTTAATTGAAATATATGTTTATAAAACCAATAATTGCTGAGCTATACATAAATATATATACTTTTTAATTCAGATTTTTGAAAATCAATTTGATTCTCATGCTCTCTAACAGGAGTAAGGAAGGAGTAAGCAACAGTGTAAACTATTCCATTTATAATCTTAGGTGTAGTGTTTCTACCACAATCTATAACCTTATTATTTTGTTTCACAAATATAAGAGTTTTTAGTAAATGTCTATCTTAAGATAAAAGCGGGAGAAAGTCTGTTCGGTGTAGCGTAAGCTTCTTTCCTCCATCAATTTAGTGATCTTCTCATTTAAATTTTAGCACTTGGTAGAGGGATGAGAGAAGTCTGAGCTTGTTGATTTATTCAAATTAACGCTGAAATAAAATGTTAAGAGCAGGCACCATTTCCTAAACAAAATATCAATCATTAACACCAGAAATGACTGTTATATCAAAATTACACTGCGTTCTCAATCGATTATTCGTATATTTATAGATAATATAAAGCGTATATTAAGTCATTGAATTCTGTGACCCATCAATAGGCTGCATACAATCAGCCATTGTTGTGGCTTGCAAATGTATTATTTGTTCCATAGTTTTATGTTCATAATCATGTGGTGCTGGAGAAGACTTGAGTAGATCAGGTGGACAGACAGGGTGACAAATGAAGAAGTCATAAGAAGAGTGGATGAGACAAGATCCATTTTGGATGTGATTCTTCGGCGTAGAGCAAATTGGATCGGACACATCCTTAGGAGGAACTGTCTTCTGTGCAACGTCATAGAAGGAAAGGTAGAGGGAAAGAGGAGCTTAGGAAGGAGGAGGATTCAAATACTAGATGACTTGAAGGAAAAAAGAATACTCTGGGAGCTGAAGGAGGAGGCAGAGGACAGGGTGCATTGGAGGTATAAGTTTCACTGACAAGAGGAATGAACCTGTCGTGAGACAAAACACCTAATAGTAATAATAAAATCACGTTTAAAACCTGAATTACTGTTATTATTATTATTATAAAATTAATCAATTATTTAAATTTCTAGTTGGCCTATTTTCAGTTGATTTTGTGAAAATATCATGTTTAATTTAAATACTTTTAAAATTTACCACTGAAGTGAATATGTTTTCACGTTATGTGGCTCGTTAAAGAATGGAATGTTATAAAGCAAATAACGTATATATTTCCTCATTTTAGAAGGGTATATTATAATAAAGGTGTTTTTGTTAATAATTCATATTTCTTTGTGAGCAATAATGTGTTTTTGTTTTGTCGTTTAGTTATCAGTCAAGCTTACTAAAGTAACGTTTTTAGTTGTGAACATGTTTATTTAGTTTAAAAAATTAGATTCTTCTCTCAAAATACTATTTAGTGTAGGCCAATTATATAGTTTTAGCAGTATTTAAAAATTATAAATGATAAGATAAATTATAATTTATAAAATATTGATTATATTTAAAATATTAAAATATTTTTAGACCGTTTGGTGTTGTATGTTTTAATTTAACTATTCAACTATGGTACTTAGTTTTAAGTTGTTGTTAAAGTAATCAACGTTACACCACTATTAGTAATAAATTTAAGATATATCGTATTAAGTTTACACCATTACATACTTTAATATGCATTTTATTTAGTTGAACTGCTAATAGCTCACCTAGACTTTGAGTGCGCAATATTTCCATCTTTTACTATAGCCAGTTAAGTTTTTATTCAGTTCAGAACGTTTTCCCAGTAGCTATTAGCTAATTACTGCCTGATATTTTCATTTCCACCATTTAGAAGGATATTGGTTCGTGGTTAAATGGAGCGAGTCATAATTTGCTGAAGATATTATGTAAAACAATTCCATGATTATATATATTTATTCCTAATCATAACAAATGTTGTAATATGTAAGTAATATATTTTTACTTTCTCTTCTAAATATAAAGTATTGTAATCGTGATTTTTTTTATCTAGAGATTGTGACGAATGTTTACGTTTTATGCTCCCCCAAACCCCCAAAAAGTGGATTTTATTAGTTATTCTGTCCCTATATCTGTTTGTTTGTCTCTGGCCACAGATCTGGAACTGGTGTCATTTTCAACGGGGCTCTTGTATACTCCCTACAACCAGAGGAATGCTGTTCCCCTTCCTTAAAACATATTATATAGTTAACTTTCAAGCAGAAAGGAAGTCCAACCATATTTGCACCACATATATTTAGGTTAATAACTGCATCTTGAAACTTTATTTTTATGCTATTATTTTATTTTAGAAAAACTTGATATTTCATCTCATTCACTTTATTTAGTAAGAACTATAACTTAATATGTAGAACGTAAAAACGATTTAAAGATTAACTAGGTTGTAATATTTACAAAAATAACTTATCTTTTGATATTAATTCATAACGATGATAAAAATTAATTTAAAATATAATAATATAAGTAATAATTGTTTTAAATGACTCAGAAATTGAATTTAATATTTTTCCAGCGACACCTCAAAATTATACGTTTATTATCCTCTTTAGTGGCCACATGGTTTAAGGTGCTACTCTCAATTGACTAGACTGCTCTAGACGGGTAGATCGTGATTAGATCCCAGTTGGTTGTACTGAAGGTGGTGGTTCCTAACTAATTTACCACTCTCCTCTCACACAAATGTGGGTACACTTACTCTAAATTCAACCTTTCTAATACCTAACCCCTAGCGTTATTAGTGCATAACCGTGTAACCCGAGTGGATAGTAAGACGTGCTGCTATAAAATACTTTGATTACAATTAATCTGATTGCGCTATTTCTATCAAATAATTCGCAATAATAGTATTTGTGTATCTTATAAGGGCTATGCACGGATATCATATTGGCTGTAAGCACATTTATTCCATTAATTCTCTTCATATTGAATTTTTTAGCATTAGTGGTTATAATTTGAGTTTCGGTTTTAGCATGTGGATCTATTTTTAAAATTAGATAAAGGATCAATCTTGAATCTTGATGAACGAGATATATTTAACGTGAAATTAGGTTATAAAAACTTATAATAATACTAACGTATGAATCCATTTGGAAAAACTATAATTGTTCAAAGAGACAAGCTTTAAAAAAACATCAGTATATCTCCATTGTAGGCAAATAGTATACGAATAAATATGTGTCAAATATTTATAACACGCATTGGTGGCGTAGTTGGCTAACGTGCTAGTTTCGTGTTGAGCCATACTGCTGAGGACTTGGAGATTGAGATTCAAACCTCGGTCGGGTGAACTGGAATTGTTTTCCCTAAATGGTTTTCCACTATACCTTCACGCAAATGCGGGTTCATTTCCTTTAATTTCAACCTTCCCAATCCCTAACCCATTAGCGTAAATTTTACTTAAGTGTATAACCCGAACGGGTAGTAAGACATTGTGATAAATTAATTAACTCTGTGTACATTTGTAAACGATTAAAGTAACATTCCTCTAATATAATGAATTATTGCAATACAGATTTATGTTAATAGATATAAAATTATCCCTAAGTTAATTCTGATTGTATTATTAATTTCGCTGGCAGAGCTGTATTTGGATAGAAACTACTAAAACACATTATAATTTAATGATCAGAAGATATTTTAAATACAAGATACTACTTCTATAAACCTATCACAAAGCTACCAGTCAAGGTTGAACAACATAATATTAAATAATATTTGTAGCCATGAGTGTAAAAACTTGACTACATTCCTCAATGTTCAAACAACATTACAGCACCGTCTTAAAATTTAAATAATTTGAATGTACATGCATGGGATCTCAAAATTAATCAGCTGTAAAATTTGTGATTTAAATTAAATACTTAATAAAGTGTCAACATATTTGTCTGGGTAAGGTTATTCAAAACTAAATTTGTTTTTGCAGGCAAAATTAAAGTAATACGGAGGGGGAAAAAAAACCAAAGTCAATTTCAAACAAGTTCCTAAACCAAATTAGTTAGAAACTTAAAAGTAGTGATTCACCTGCATTTGCCAAATTGAACCATAGGTTTCATTACGAATTACACTTGATTAAAAAAAATAGGTGGCTAATTCTAAAGGAAATTGATGTGCTTATTCCAAAAATGCCATTAATATTTATGTGTCACGTCTGCATCAAAAGATACACTTGAATTTAAAATTTTAATGGAGTATCAATTTTTAGTAACATACAATAAGCCTATACATACAATATGTAATCATTTACTTTATTCATATTAAACTCAACAGTTATATGACTTTATACCATCGTACAGATAATATGTGCATTCTATATAAACGAAATGGTTGCCATGGACGTTTTTTTAATGGAATGCATTGCATTACCTCTTAAAAAACCAACCATTTTTTTCTCTCATTGAAGTATCCCAGTGAACTTGGTAGCTTTGTTGCGTCATAGATATGTATTGATGAAAACGTCCCCCCTGCTCATCGCTCACATATCCCAAATTATCAAGAAATCATCAAATGTGAAGGTAGACAATGAATTTTCAACGAGATTCGACAACTCATATATTCATAGCATTTTACTCAAAACTGACAGAAGAGAGGTTCATGACTGTCTTCTTTCCTGTTTACAAAAAATCTATGGACAATTTCTTTAAACTAAAGCTAAGCTGACAGCATAGAGATTGATAGTTGTCTTCTTTCTTGTTTAAACAAAAGCCAAGCTGTCATTTTAGTAACTTGTAGCTTCATCTCAAATACGTCATATTTCAAAATTTCATTATTTGAGGACCAATGACAATTTGTGTTTTAAGTTAAGCATCCATTGTATTGAGAAAAACTTATGCGACATATATAATCCACTTCCTATCTTATCTTGGACCTTAAAGAAATTCTTCTTTAGAGCAAGCTTAATATGTAAAGGTGTAAAAATAACATTTTTTGGTGTTTTTCTCTTCCGTGACTGTCTTACGAACATAGAAAAAAAACTAAGTTTGTGAAACCTCTCTGCAAACCTGTGAGTATTCTATTAACCTTAAGATCACCATATACACACCAAGAGTGTCTTGGTGTTTTACTGCATTCAGAATTTTCGAAATGCTCTCATATGTTTCTTTCAAGTCAATGGCATGAATTAGAGGAACTGATGGATATGTATTTCCATTATGCAGCAAAACTGCTTTCAAACCTAACCTCGACGCCATTCATTAGGAATATATTCAATGTCTATTTTATAAGACCATTAAAGTCTTCACCATAGTGTTCTTCATAGTTGAATACTTGTAATACACCTCACTGTGTTGTTTTTAGTTCCAGCGTCAAGTAATTCCCATTGCTGTAACTGGGAACCAAGAAATTCAGATTGCTCTCTGGTTAACTTTAGGTGATGAACTATCTAATTAAAATCTTCTTATTTAGCTAAATGTAGCTTGTCATCAGTTCCCACTTGGTAGTCCAAATCCTTAGCAGTGGATGGTTAGTTTAAGTTTGTAGTACATTCAGCATTATAACTATCCAATGGTAGGTAAATAAGAAGATAAAAATATTTTACAAATAAACTAAGATCAACCGCTCACGCAATGTCTGTCTTTCCGTAACTGAAAGAGCTATTGTTTGAACATGCACAGTAGAAGAACGATACCGGTACTCATTAAACAATACTGCCTTCTATGAACAAATGCAAAAAATATTTGACTATGAATTATGTTTGCATGCAACAACTGTACTGTAGGTTATATAACAGGCCCCATCACTAAGACGTACTAAGATACACGCATTGCACTTGAACACAAGAACCTATACATACAAAAGTTATAACGTGATTTTTATTGTCATTTCTGAGATCCACACACAAAAATTGGCTTATAAAAGCCAACATATTTCTGGAGTTAAAATAATGTTTTATCAGTGTAACTAGTTGTTTTTTTGCTAAACAGTGGGCAACCTTGAAATTAGGTATAATATATAACTTATTATCTCAAATTTGAGATATATAATTCGTTGAATGTATTTCATACGGGTAATCTGCATCAGAACTACAGTCCAAATTTCCTAAAAAGAATCTTATCTTACAGCTAGAAAAGCTATAGATATAATTTAACCTATTCATACGTCAACACATGTGATCTGGAGCTGTCACTTTTGATATATATTATTACTAACACCTTTAAAAACACACCAATAATATAATAATATGCTATTAATATTGTATATGAAAATATGTTTGTGTTTTCTAAAAGGTTCTTTCATCCAAATTCCTACTTCACTTCTAGTTAGGACGTTTATATTCACCCGATATATTTTTAATAATGTCACCTTGTAGAGTAGAAAACTAACTATAGCAATACCTAAATAATTATGGCGATTAATTTAAAAAGAAAACTCCATGTATCAGGCCGTAATCAAGCTAAATCAATCGAGTAGCCGTCGTTTTCCGGCAAAGATAGTGCAAACCTTTGTGGATATAAGGGGTCAGTGGTCAGCACAGTGAAACCTTCAGTCGCTAGTCTCATTTTTCTAGACCGGAGCTGCTACTTTTCCATTCAAGTAGACATCCCTTTTCCACAAAGAGTATACATAGGTAGCCTAACAAAAAACTCCCCATTTTAATTGTTAATAGTACTGTAAATTTATAACTATGTTATTTCATATCTCAAAAAGTTTAAGAGATGTGATCAAAATTTGAAGTATACACACAAAGTACCCCTGAAAGTTATTTTTCTGGGAAAACTAAATGCACCATTTTTTCCCCAATGTTGAACATTTACTTCTATTATAGGATGTTTTTATTATTATTTTCAAAATTATTAAAGCAGATCTTGAGAAAATAGATTTTTATTCTCTTTTTGCTCTGGAGTAAACGACTTTAAGTTTAGGGTCAGATATATAATTCCAAAAGCCCCTAGATACCAAGTTTAAGCCCTATCAGTAAAATTGTTTTGAGATACAGACACACAAACAGACGCCATCGTTAAATCCACTTTTTCGAGTTCAGGTTATGAAACGTCGAAGTCCATCAAAATCTCGAATTCGAGGCTTTGCGAGAAAATAAAAAGGATATGTATAGTAATAATATGCCTATTAACGACCCTATAACAAAACAGTTACTAAAAATAATCTAATATGTTCATGTACTAAATCATGTGATCTGCAGCTGCCCCTTTTGATAGATAGTACACTACCAATAAAATAATATATTAGGGCCCTAAAATGTTTTAATGTTGACCGCAAGGAAAAAGTTGGTATTTTCTAGTCCATTCGTCCTTTCATGGTCTTACTATAAATTATCTTTTTAAAAAAAGGCGTAAAAAATGATAAATAGTATCAAATAAATCCCCTTCAAATAGCTTCGAGTGTAGTCCAGGATTAAATGTTTTCCAAAGTATGGAATCTCCTCTCCGTTGAAGTTCACCCACTTACAAAAGGTTTACATAGCTCTTTACTCCAGGATTGAGTGCTAAAGTACAATCTAACGTAATAGTAGTAGTAATAATAACAATTACTATTGTTGCATCATAACCTGAATTCCAATTTGGTTGGTTTCCTTTCAAAAGTTCAAGTGTATGTTCTAGGCCCACTTCATTTGATGTAAAGCTATTAAAAACATGTTTAGTTGATTATTAATGGCTCTAGGATGGCACGCAGTTACAAACGTGTTTGAGATTCCAAGCACCAGAACTATTTTCTAAAGGTGTCTTGAGAAATAATTTCTTACGCGCATGAGGAGGGCAAGGACAAATACATTTTTTCAATCTTATTTTATGATGGCATGTTTACAACTTTTTTTAAAAATTTCTAAGGAATAGATGAAAAGAGAGTGCTTGTTTCGTTTTATTTCCAGGCCTATAGTTTATGGGAATAATAATCTTGTCACTGCTAAAAACAGGACGCACACAGCTTATTAAGATAACATTGTAAACAAGCTTATGCATATAAGAGTGGAAAACCACTTAAGAAAAACCACCCTCAGTACCTCCGACCGGGATTTGGGTCTCAATTTCCCTGTCATCGGCAGTCTATTCTATTGCGGGGGTGATGTCTTAGACCAGGGGTCTCCAAACATTTTACTTTACGTGGTCCACATAATATATTTTACTCATTTTCGCGGGCCTAAGAAAAAAAATACATTTTATAAATGAATGATTAACTTTTATTTGAATATTTTTGGGGCATCAGCATTATATGATTCAGAACGAAATAGAAATGTAACAGTTATAAGAAAAAAAAGGCAGCAGTACGTACATATATTCAAGAAACAAAATATAATTTTTACTTTGAGCTACCAATTAGATATTTCAATCGTAGCCAATTCATCATAGCGTTTTGCACATCAAGATCAATGGGAATAATGGAACTTCTGTTTAAATTTCAAAATTTTGCTGACCTGATGTTTCAAGATTGATGATGAATTATTTATTAAAGGTGTAAAGTTTTCATTATTTGACAATATGTTATTACCATAAGCTATAATTATACATTTTGATCTGCATTTTATTTTATTACATCAATTAACTTAACAAATTTTATCAATCAACTCTTTCTATATATTTTTGAGCATTATATCTAAGTCTTCAATTTTAAATCAAATCCATTCCGTACTTTCAACGTGTTTATAATATCTTCTAAAATGGTTGATACTTAATTATTCAGTTCTGAACTGATTGCAAGGAGGCCAGTATCATGTGAACGACCTCAAGCTGTTAAGGCCACTATTAGCAATACAGATAGCAACAATGAAATCTGGTGCATAATTTGAAGGAGACCAAGTAACGATGTTGAAGTACGGGAAAATACATAATAATATACTAGGATCATAACATTTGCACTTTAAATAGTGAGTTTATTAGCGTCCAAACAAACAAAGAACAAAATAATTTTGTTTTGTAAAAGTGGTTTAAGGAAAGTGGTTTTAATCCGTCGTTTTATATAGTTTTACCCGTAGTTTAGAAAAAAAGGAAGATTCTATCAAAAGTCCATAAATTCTTAACTTATACCTTAATAAACAATTTTATCAAATTATTTGTGTGTGTTCTCAAAATATGGATGGAAATACCTGCCATATGAATCAATGCACGTTGTAGTTTTTGTAGCAACTTAAGTGCCTGTTATTTAGTGATGATTTCCATAGTTGAAGTGCGGGAAAATACACAATAATATACAACGATCATAACATTTGCACTTTAAATAGTGAGTTTATTAGCGTCCAAACAAACAAAGAACAAAACAATTTTGTTTTGTTAAAGTGGTTTAAGGAAAGTGGTTTTAATCCTACGTTTTATATAGTTTTACCCGTAGTTTAGAAAAAAAGGAAGATTCTTTCAAAATGTCCATAAATTCTTAACTTAAACCTTAATAAACAATTTTATCAAATTATTTGTGTGTGTTCTCAAAATATGGATGGAAATAACTGCCATACGAGTAAATGCACGTTGTAGTTTTTGTAGCAACTTAAGTGCCTTTTATTTAGTGATGATTTCCATCAGATCCAGTACAGGCTTTCAAATTAATTAAGCTGTGGTGACAAAACCTTATTTGTGTTGTGTTGTAATTTTTTTAAGGGACTTGACAAGACAAATAGGATTTCAGGGACCTTACAGCGGCAAATGTGTTAATGTTGGACAACCCTATTTGTATTGGTCCTCGCCCACAGACAAGTAAGAAACAGACAATCAACTTTACGGGGGTTTCCCTGCGCTCCTTTTGCCAGCTTTAGTCCTTCAACACTGGGCCTCGCTAGTATCACTGTTGGGTGATGATAGGAGTAACCGCAGCGATCCTAGTGTTGAAGGATTCAATCTGTCAAAAGGACCGCAACCATTTTAACCTGGAGGTTGAGTGTCTGGATATATTATTTATCTGTGTCCTCGCCTAGTTAATGTTTGAAAATTAGACTTCTCTTAGAAGCTATTTGAATGGTTCCCCCACACATAAAAAAAAAATTGAATTCCCTTGGACTCCATCTAACTTGTTTTCTCCCAATATTCTTTTGGAATCCAAACAAAATATCTAGATATCATAAGTTAATTTCTAATAATGAAATGTTGATTCAGCTCTCAACTATGCGTCTGAACGAATGTAGGGTATCTCCTATCACAATGCTGCATTCATGTTCAGGAACTGGGTGCTTTGTTTGTTTTAAAACTAGTTTAGTCTGTATTGATTTAATCATTTGAGCCAGAAGGACGTATTAAATATCCATAATGAGGGTCTGAGAATGACACAGTGTTGTTCAGTTGTATCTTTGACAAGTGATAACTGAGAATCTATAAGTACGAAAATGTGGTAGGGCTAGAGAAAGAGAATTATGGCCCTTATTTTGTGGAGTACGACATTGATTTTGATGTTTCATTAATTATAGTCAGTGTTTGTTCAGCTATCTAATGATAAGCATTGGAATTTTAGTAAATTGGTTAGCTCAATAAAATAAAAGGGAAATGCATAGTCTACATTATGAGTTGTAATATTAGTTAAAACTGTTTTCATTCGTTCATTCGTTTCATTCGTTTGTATTTCTATAAACATAATTTAGCTTATTTTTTACAGCGAACAGTCAGACACCTTAACCCAATCGGGAACGTATCCGCCTACTTAGCTAAGAGTCCCGGGTTCAATTCCTGGCATGGCCAAAAAATTTATAATTGGAAAAATGGGGATTTACCCTTTCACATTGATAAAAAAAACGGCCAGGGTCTCGATGTTGTGTCTGTCCTAAATAAAAGTTAGTTTGTAAGTTGTGTGCTGATATAATCAGTTGGTTCAAAAAGTGCACGTTCAACACCTCAAATAAATAAATTTAGAGAAAACCCCTGGAATCGTATACTTTTCTAAGTGTTTATTATAACCACATACCTTATTAAAAGTAATCTCGTCCTCAAATGTTTGATTAGTAAAATCTATAACCTTAGTTGATATTTTAACATATAAGCTTAGTACCCCTTAGGGATACGCATTAACGCTAATCACACTAATGTGTTAAGGAATGAGGAAAGTTTAATTTAGAGTAGTTTCGCCCACATTTGCGTCGAGGGACGGTGAAAAATAATATAATAAATGTTGAGTTATTACACATTCAATGAACACTCTTGTGGTTAAAGAAGGAATTAATAATATTTTATTAACCATACAAATTAACCATGATTAAAATCATGGCAAAAGAACAACTGACCAAAATAAAGTCTACCTAGTATGAGCAAATAAGTTACACACATAGAGGTATTAATTAAACTTGCGAGGCAACCTTACAACTCCACTAGGAGCGCGATACATATTATGTAGACATTTATAATAATAGATTAATAGGCAAGCCCAGTTTTTTCAACCCTCCCAATAAATCATGTGCCTATACTTTAAACAAAATAAATAGCTTAAATAATCACATAGATATTAATAAAAAAAATTACAGACAGTTAAAGTAAACCGAATACTTATTTACACTTCAATGTTGCACAGTCCCATCAATTTACACAGATGATTAAAAACATCCCTAGATACCGATTTAGTTAGTATGTCTGCTCACTGATCTTTTGATGGCACAGATTTGACAACAATGGAACCATCTTGATACTTCTCTTGAATAAAGTGGTAGCGAACGTCCACATGTTTGGTTCTATTATGATACTCTAGATTTTCTACTAGTTTCATGGCACTCTGGTTGTCAATAGGTAGTACAGTAGAGGCTCCCACTGTTTTTTGAAGTTATGATAGTAGGGAACGTAGCCAAACTATTTCCTTGACTGCGCATGAGACAGCAACTTACTCAGCTTCAGTGGTAGAGAGAGTAATCGAGCGTTGCCTCTGACTGGACAAAGTCACAAATCCTTTATTCAGCATGAAGATATAGCCTGATGTTGAGCCACGGATTTTAATGTCTCCTGCATAATCTGAATCAGAATACCCGATTAGGGGTTCAGGTTCTTCAAGTCCTATATACTTGATGCCAAAGTTCAAAGTGCCTTTGAAGTACTTTAGAATCCTTTTAACTGATTTACAGTGCTCTCTGCGGTGGTTGTTAAGATATTTGCTGACATTGCTGACTGCAAACATTATATCGAGTCGACTTAATATAGCAGCAAAAATCAGATATCCAACTGCCTCTCTGAATAGCACATAAACTGGTTTTGATTCACTGGCTAACTGCTTGAGCCGTACATACGAATTTTAAGGTGTAGCCACCACGTTGGCATCCTCTAGTTTGAAACGCTTAATCATTTGGTTGACATAATTTGTCTGGTGAATAAATATGGAATTTTCATTCTTGATTATCTCCATTCCAACAAATGAAGAAAATTATTGGACACTGTTTATCTCAAGAGTAGCTATTTCGAAATTGCCTGTAACTTGTAAACGTCCCGTTTAACACGTACACTCAGAAATCCATATATGTGATTAAACACGATAAATACAAGAACTAATACATTATAATATTGTATGGCAGATATTAACTCACGGTGAAACCATGTTGCCGGGAAACGCCCAAACTTCAGGAAAATGCTCCATCTGACGTTTCCTGGAGGTTTAGCAAAACAACATCTTACTCGCAGGCCCCCTTTCGATGAAATGACAGAGCTGCTTCTCTGTGTTCTCCACCCCTTCTTCTAGCGCTAGTTGTCATTCTGCGCAATTTTGCAAACTCACCTCCCCCCTTTGTGTCCGGCTGAAGACCCTCTCCGAAGACGTCAGTCCTGGTGTATATAACAATCATCCCTTGCTTCACATTTTGTATTATGTTGTATCAATTCGATGGAGGAACAACTTAGACGTAAATCTACATCCATGGGCAAATCAACTGGTGACTACGATGTGTGAGGCGTTGGTCTCTCCACCTCACTGCAGAGGAAGCCTCGTCTGATACTATGAGTATTGGAATGTCAGAATCTGCGTTAGTCTCTTAGTACGCTTTTTTTCTAACTATGTTCATAAGACTTTGTTTTTGTGTCAGTTTCTGACTTGTTTATCTATGACCATAAGGCATATTTTTCATTGTTAGATTTCTTACTCTTTTTCTATTTCCATATGGCATAGTTTTGTTTGTAAAAGTTTCTGATTTGCTTTTCTATGCCCATAAGGCAAAGTTTTGATTGTTAGCGTTCTTATTCTTTTTATATGTCCATATGACATAGTTTTGTTTGTCAGGGTTTCTGAATTGTTTTTCTAGGCCCATATGGCATAGTTTTGAATGATGGGTTTTATGCTCTATTTGTCTAGGTCCATATGACATGATTTTGTATGTCAGTGTTTGACTTATTATATGTCCTTAAGCCATAATGTTAAATACTAGAGAAAGGTCTTGACAACCTAAACCTTAAAGCCATGATACGGCTTACTTAGTGCTTAGGATCACATAATGGTGGAAATCAGATTACCTAACACTTTGTTCAATGACCTAATTAGGTCTGTGACTAAAATGCCAGTCCCAATTATTTCTATTTATTGTACCTTTTTATTGTGTGCAACCTATGGGAGTACTACTAGTTCGTAGTAGTGGCCCGCAGGGATAGTATTTAAGTCTCTAGCCACCTTCAAGTGCTGTTTGTATTAGTTAATATATGTTTATTGTTTTCACTAGTTATAGTGTGCCCAGGATTGGTTGGAAGTATAAATATACTATTGAATGTCCAGGCAGTACTAATTAGGAATTGACCGGCCAAAGTATCTTAACAGCCTAGATTCTTGGTAGATCGCCATTTACTATTTGTAAAATGATAGTTCCTCTTCTAGGAAATTAGTATTTGTGTTTAGTAATTCTCTATGGAGTTAATTCATGCTAGCTAGCTCATTTAACTACCACCTTAGTAACTCTTGAACTAGGACTTACTATAATTTGATATCATTAACTATTATTAGACTATAATTCATGTATATACCTTTCAGGTCTAAGTCTAGTAATCACTAGGCTGGATAGTAGTTATGTATTGGAGCTTTACATTAAATTAATATTTGCTTCTTATGTATATTGCCGTTGTGTTGAGGCAGATGCACCTTCGTAGCAGAATGTGCATTAGTTCTAATTTGAAGAGTTATTAGACTTAACAATAGACTCAACCTTACTTCTGTTGAATCATAGTTATCTAGGTGTTTAATTTAATTATTCCCTATTGAGATGTATACGTCTATGGTAACTGATTTAATTTATCTTAATTAACAAAAGACTGTTTAATCCAAGATCTACATAAATTTTATGCAATTCTAATAAATTGTTTGGATTTAAATAAACTGATTTGTTAAACTTGTATATTTCTCTTATGTTTCATCCTTATCAATCCTTTATTTGATAAAGTTGTAAATGTATTCGTCACTTCTTCTATTAGATAAGAGAAGCGACGATACATGTATTTTAATTTGTTTAGTACAAACTTCAGTGCTTGTTTGACTTCACAAAAAATAAGTCCATCGACTACATAAAGTGCAAGGAGAATTTTCGCTCCATGAAATTTTCCTTTATATACACAGCTATCAGCATTAGATTGTTTGAATCCAATGTTATTTAGAAAATCGTTAAATCTCCGGTTCCAGCATCGCGGACTCTGCTTTAGTCCATATAATAACTTGTTTAATCTACACACCATTCCAAGTTCAATAATTAAACCTTTAGGAAGATCCATGAATATTTCTTCCTACAATTTTCCAAGAAGAAAAGCCGTTTTAACGTCAAATTGAATCATTTTCCAATCATGTTGTGCATCTTTTGCAAGTAATACATGTATTGTGTCATATCTTACGGCAGGAGAGAATGTTTCATGGTAATCGACTCCTTCATTTTGAGAAAAGCCTTTAGCACAAAGTCTTGTTTTTTAGCGTGATATTTCTCCATCTCCATCGCTTTACCTTAAAGACCCATTTGCACGCTATAGTTTTTCTTTATTTAGGTCTAGCTATCATATTCCAAGATTGATTTTTTGCTAGCGCATCTAGCTCTTCTTGTATGGCTTCATTCCAATGTACGGTATCAGGGAATCTTGTAGCCTCTTGTAAAGTAGATAGTACAGCCTCCTCTGTATATAAAGCCATAGCTTCAACAAAGGATAATTCTGCAATGAGTCTTCTAGGAAAGCAATTGTCTTCTCTAGATCGTAGTCTACGCTGTTGCTCTGTAGCGGGAGGTTCCTCTGTTTCAGGAATTAGTGGGGGGGGTTCTTTCTCTTCATCTGTAGTAATTTCCTTATCCTATTCACTGGGGTATTCACTCTCAGTCAAGTCAATTTTTCGGTAATTGAAAATTTGAGGGGAGATGTCTTTATTGACATTTCTTGTCATCCTAATTTATTTAGTTACAGAGTCTAGCAATCTGTAATTAGTGGAATTTTCATCATAACCTACTAGTATAATGTTCTTAGATTTTGGTTCTAAATTATGACGTTTTACATCTGGGGTAACATGTAGGCTATAGAACTGACTACTCTGATATCAGAAAGAATGGGCTTCTTTCTTGTCCATACTTCACACGGGGTCGAGTTGTACGTCTGTGAAGTACCTGTCCTATTCAAGATGTACACTGAAATATTTACTGCTTCAGCCCACAGGTACGTAGGAAGTCTCCTTCCGTGGATCATGGACCTTTCCATCACCATGATGGTCCTCATGCCACGTTCTGACAGTGAATTTTTCTCTGGCGTATAGAGGGATAACCTTTCTATTTCTATTCCATTTGTACGAGCAAAGCTATGGAATTCTTCATTTAGGTAATCACCTTCATTATCAGTATGTAACATTTTAATCCCGCAATTATATTTTTTTGAAAATATTAAAATAATTCTTAAAGGCATAAAATATATCAGATTTGGGTTTCAGAAAAGAAACAACTCTGTAATAGAACAGTCATATTTGAATGACACAAAGTATCTGGTACCTCCAATTGATGCTTCAGACACAAAGGTCACTAAACACTTGTTCACCAACCTGGGTTTACTTATACGCAGACTTTGGAAACGGAAGTTTGTGTTGTTTACCTAGGGCACATGGCTCACAAAAGAATTATTCACTCCCTGATAGATTTAAACCAGATGTTAATTTTTTAGATGCCATTTCTTTAATAGTTCTCACATTCAGATGGCCTAGATGTCCATGCCAAAGTCTAAGGTTGGATTCAGATGAAATAAAATTTGATTCAGAAGCGGGAACTGCATTAAAAACATAAAATACAAGTTGTTGGATCCCCTCAGTCCTTCTGCTACTAACTTATTATTATGTTCTTGCTTTGTCCTCTTCTTTGATTACTTCATGCCTTTTTTGGCGAGAACACCTTAAGAAAATAAATTCCTTTTAAGTTCCGGTACAAACAGTACAGTCTCGATGATGGAATCGAACCAACCAGTAGGGATCAACTTTTTAATTTTTAAGGGACCTATTTCATTAACAGTCAGCCTGACTACCATCACTATAGTCGATGGATTGTCCAACTGCTCCAAGGTGGAATCATATTCTCTGTGCACCGCCATATGTGAAGAAGCTCCTCTATTCAATATCCTAGCATCACTCTCCATGATAGAGTTTATGTTCTCAAAGGTGTTGAATGCTGAGAAATTACTCTTACTGCTTGAAGACTTTTTCTAATTTTTATTTTCATAATTACGATTTATATTTGGCTTATTTGGTGCATGATAGTCGCGAGCATAGTGGCCTTTAAGGTGGCAGTTGTACCACTTCTTTGTTAAAATTAGTGGTTTTGGAATTATTGCTATAATTCACCATACTTTTCGTTTCATTAGCAAGGACTTGCTAAAGTACTTCCATTGAAGTTAAACTAGAACCTCTTCTATCAATCAAGCAGTTAAATTAAATATAGTTGGTTATTTTGGAATAGAAAACCAACCTTTCCTTACATCATGTAATTTTCTAGGCAAAGTACCTAGTATCTTGGACATTACTATGAAATCACTTACTGTAAACCCAACCGGGATTCCAGCCCCGATTTCCCTATCAATGACAGTCCAGAGTGACGCCTTAGACCATTTGACCATCGAGGATGGTAAAACCCGAGATAGTTCTTAAAATTTAGATTTTTAAAAATAATCAAAATCGTTAAAATAAACCTGCACAACTAAATGTACTTACTATCTCAGATCAATTCACCTTGCAGCAGTGGCGTAGCCAGGGGTATTTATAGGGGGTTACAACTCCCCATTGCTAAGCAAAAAAATAAAATTACACTGTCCACGTGTAGGAATAAGCTGCAACTGTTGGTATTTTGGAGTTTAAAATATAGTTTCTACGCTTAATTTTAACCTGAATTTCGCAAAAAAGCTTGATGTGCCCTCAGATCCTAGGGTGGATCCACGAGGGGGTAATCCCCCCAAATAGTCAGATGATGGTTCAAAAATTTGGAATCTAGTCTAAATAAACACATAAAAGTGGATCAAGTCTTATTTTAATTAGTCCAGGATTACTTTAAAACACCACTTTTGAGAGATGAATTTTAGAATGGGGGGCCTCCTCCCCAAAATGGCTCCCTTGATCCATCCCTGTCCAGGTCTACGTTAGGTAAATCCCCTCCCCCATTCAATAATCCTGGCTACGCCACTGCCTTACAGGCGATACAATACATCAATCAGTGTGTTATTGTGCTCAACTGCAACAACAAAAATTGATATTTTTTATTTACGGAAAGAGTCATCGTCTCATAGTTCAAGACAATTCCTCTCTTTCTTTAAATCTATTAAAAAAGTCAACTCATATTTTATTTCCTACTTACTCAGGGTCATCTTTACACCTATCTTGTCCATTATATAACATGATCACCACTTCTATTTGTGCACACATGACCTCTCGACGGTCGTATTCTTAGCTTGACCTCGGTTTCACGTCATTCCCATACTTATCGATCACGTTATATTTGCAACAAGAATGTGCTTCCCAGTAAAGAGCTTTATGAGTGTTAGGCTGCGACCAGACTAGCAAGCTGAACCTTGAGTCGAACCACGTCAGAAGTTGAACCTCAACATTCCTGCGAGCCAGATTTTGTTTCATAAAATTGTGTGCTTCGGTGGTTGACACACGCAATGAACAGGAAGAAATTAAAATTGGCTGCCGCAGCATATATCTATTTGCATATTATATTAATTTACACACCACTGCACCACACATTTTGAAAACCATTCTATTGGGTGATTTTAACATCCCATTTCCACGTTAATGCGGGTGCACAGCCTCGATACTTTCTCCCTTACCCTAAGATTAAGCCATTAATAACAATGGTCTAACCCACTTCAGTGCCCGAGTGTTCTGTTCAAGCTATACGCTTATATGATAATTAATATAATGGGGTAGTAATGAAGAAGGAACTGTATATAGCTAATCTACCCACATTTGCGTGGAAGGAGAATGATAAGCCATTAGAAAAAAAACATCAATAGACCCAACCAGGATTCGAGCCCCGATCTTTCCGTCTTGCGCACGCCAGTCTAACACTAGATTGACGCGTTAGACCACTATGCCACTGAAACGAGTTAGATTGTAATTACCACAAAATCTACCTATGATTATAGGCAAGTCTTTGTTTATTTCTCTCTTCGCTTTTTCAAACAGGCAAAGGCAGTTTCAAACATATTTTCAGTGTTCAACGATCTTTCTAAGAAAAAGTATCACTATCGTTGTACAGTTTACAACACGTGAGTAATCATCTAACAGTAAATATTCTGTTTAATTTTTAAGGATTTAATTAACTTTTGTTTATTTCTCTCGGCCTATTATAAAACGAATTTGCAGTTAATGTTTAATACATCAATTACAAAAAACTTTATTTTAAACAACATTTCAGGGTGTTGTTAAATTTACAATACGCAACTGCTCAGCTATTATTTCAAGTGCGTGTGACGAAAAGTTAATTAGTAATAAACAATAATTTAAAGTTTCGAGTGGTTCGGCTCGAGGATCGACTCGCTAGTCTGGACGCAGCTTAAGGAAATAATTATCCATGCCTGCCTAGAAAGTTATTAAGATATCTTTAATTCAAGCATGTTCAAGGTTTTACGACACGAGAGTCGTTAGTGAGGTATATAAGGGGTACACGTACCCACCCCCAATAATCTACCTAGGTGGGACACCTAGCACCACAAAATAAACAGTGAATTGTTTTATTAAGAAAATTTTAAATCCACATTTGGAACAATGCATAAATGTTTAAGGTAAATTTATTAAAAGACTAGAATTAACTCAGTTTTTATTTTATTCATGTTATTTATTTGGTACTACATATTTTTATTTATCTAATTCAAAGTGAAATTTAAGACCCGGTGCAGTAACAAAATAATTTTTTTTCAACATATACAAAAAACCGTTTATAAAAATAACTAGTAGGAATGGAAGTATGGAAAAAATAAATTTTATCTGATTACTGCATATGAATAACAATCTTGTTTTAATAAGTCAATCCAAACCAATTATTTTTATAAACAGTTTTTTTGTATCCCTTGAAAAAACAAACTAAAATGGAGCTATCTCGTCACTCCATCGGGGTCTTCAAATGGGCTATTCTGTCTCCACTAATCTCTAGGGTCTCCACTACCGTATTTCCTTTGTACATTAATATTCTGTCACTATATATTTTTTAGACCATACACTACTTCATCTTGAAATATTTGTTACCATACTTGTAGAACTGAAAAGAAGGGTATGTTGTAAAAAAAATTAAAATAATTACCCGCCTCTGTGGTGTAGTTGGCTAACGCGCTTGTCATGTTGAAGCTCGAACTGCTGAGGACGGGGAGATCGAGGTTCGGGTAGTAAGACGCGGTGCTAAATATGATTATAATATTATTTAAAATAATTGAGATAATACCTTGATGTCCTAGGTGTATATAATAGGGAGTGAAACAATGTGTTAAATGAACAATTAATTTGTATTAAGAACACTTAAAACAAACATGCCTCTTTGCATATTAGGCCCTACAATTTTTTATTTGAATTACTTACATAGTATTAAGAGCCAGTCTCATCCCACAAATAACACTAGCCTAATTAATGTAAGTAGTAGGTAATACATCTCAAACCAGGCGTCGTAATGTAGTGGAATTTTCTGTATCTTTAGTTAGAAAACAGTGGAATTGAGACCAGTGAAAACATTTAACCACATTTTAAAAAATACAACAAAATGTAAATGTAATATTAGTTTAAAATGAAAATAAGCTAGTTCACTGATAGTAGGGGAACAAAATCTGATAAGGTGATTAGAACACGAATCCGCTAAAGGCTCTTAGTCACAAGCGGCAACCTATTTTTTATAAAAGATCTCACCCCTACGAGTAAGAAAAGTGGTGTTGCCAACCTGACAACTAGTTCAATTTGATCAAAGATGGTGGCCATGGATTTCTTACCTAAGTCATATCTCGGTTCTCTGTAATCGGATCTCAATTTATTTTTTTCATATGAAATATAAAGTTATTTTTCTTTCTTTGGTTAATTAAACATTTTCGCCTATATCCAATGGTTTTCCTGGGAATTAAAAAAAATCCTTTTGAAGCTAATATTAAGCATTGATGTAGCTCATCTTGGAATCAACTTATTTTATTATGTATAGTTAAACACTAATCCTTAGTTCAATCATATTTTTGACTATGAGGTCATTTTTTCCTCAAACCCAATCTTTTTCCCATAAATGAGGTTCAAATTTAGTTCGCAATTTTTTTAAAGGAAAGTTGGGCGAAAACAAATGTCATCATGTTGGGTATCCAATTAAAGGCCATGACAATTGTAAACTGGGAAAATTAATAAGAAATTATTTTATTGTCACGCAAGTTCAACATATCTTTAGTAATGACTTACAAATTACATATTGAATGTAATGATTTCATCATTGTAAGGTGTTTTGATATATATTTATTATTACTTTCAATTTTTCTTAACATTTTTTTGTATTACATTAGGAATCGCAAAACTATTTAAATTTCTACATCACTGGCTTCTGTTTCTGAGTCTGTTGCATCTCACGCAGAGCTATTGTAGCATTGCACTTCTATATGAACATGAAGATATTCGGCACTTCTTTTTGCATTTGCAGCTTGTGTTGCGAAGAGACTCCTTTGCAATTGGAGTTAAGGTAGTCATAATATGGACGTGGGTTCTTTTTCCTAGTTTCCAACCACATTTTGTTGTGTATGGAAGGTCTTGATTCTGATGAATAGCTCGTTTCCAATCCAAAGTTTGGTAGTTCACTGGATTTATAATAATAATAATAATAATAATAATAATAATAATAATATTAGCCTTTATTTATCTGGCGAAGTTAAGGCTTCTCTTTCACTTAACCAGTGTTGAATACAACAAACATTATTACATTTATTGAAATACAATCTAATAAAGGAATATTTAAATAGGTGGAAAAACATTCGCACACTCATTCATACACTCATTTAAAGCTCAAGTAGTTTCAAGAACTCAGTTTAGTTATTAGACAAGATAAATTGCTTAGCTGCGCACTTAAAGGGGTGTCTACATTTTAGATGACGAGTAGAATTGCCTAGTTTGTTTCAAGCCTGTGGTGCCAGGACAGGGAAGGAACGAGCATATGTTTGAGATCTATGTATGGGAATAGACATCTGTAGAGTGGATTCTGATCTAGTAGCTCGGCTGTGTTTATCTTTCAGAAATAGGAACCGTGAGGATAGGTATTGAGGCTGAGATGTTGATAATATTTTGTGAAGCAATACTAAAAAGTGTAGCCTTCGCCTTTGATTTATTCTTAACCAATCCAGTTTATTAAAATACTTAGAAATATGGTAATGCCATTTTAAGTTGAATATGTATCGAACACATGTGTTTTGTAGTCGTTCTGCTAGATTATCTCTTAAGTTATCGTATACTACGTCACAGTAGTCAAAGTGTGGCATTATTAAGCTCTGGACAGGGATAATTTGTACATTTTCTGGGAGAAACTTATTTAGTCTTCTCAGTGAATGTAAGCAGGCATACACTTTCTTGCAAATCGAAGTTACCTGGTCTGTTTAATTATGATTTTCATCAATAATCACACCAAGGTTTTTAGTCATTGTTTTCAGTTGTACTGTGGCTACTCCTAATCGTATGTCAGTCAGCAGGGAACGGTCCTTATTTAGTAGTAGTATGTAGTATATAGTGGTGAAGTGCATTTTGTGTTGGAGCTAACTGCTCAATGTATTTTCCCTGGTGAAATATCTTAACTCTCAGATCCAACACAGTGGATACTGTAGTAGACGTCGCTTCGGCTTGTATAGAAGAATACACATTTTTCAATTTGATCGTATACCTCAAGGTCCTCTTCAATATTAAGTCCAAATGAGGAAAGCATTTCATAGTGTTGAGACATACCTCACTGAGGATGATACTTGTTGACCTGATCCTTGAGTGAAAAAGATTTAACACTGGAATTCATTTAACATTTCAGGAGAATATTCATCACCATAGTCAATTTTAGGATATTCTACTTTAGCGT
Source organism: Timema californicum (assembly GCA_902141385.1). Classification (NCBI taxonomy): domain Eukaryota; kingdom Metazoa; phylum Arthropoda; class Insecta; order Phasmatodea; family Timematidae; genus Timema; species Timema californicum. Next base: position 51,369 of record CABFOW010003290.1, read on the forward strand.
GTCATAACTAAGTGTAATACAATATTTGTTATTACATTCACACATCTAGGTGCTACTAGCTGGCTGCCATGGAGACTGTTCCATCAGGAAGAACTTGTGTCACAATTAATAGTGGACCCTTGCGTTTCAGCCTTGTTTTTGTGGGATTCTACTGATGAATGGTCCACTAGAACCGCTATTAAACACAGATTATCACTATATTTATAAATTTATGTTATCACTGTTCTCAATATAATTATATTTATTGTTTTGACTATACCAAATATATAGAGAGAGGGATAGTTGAGGGGTATTGTATTCTATTAAACAAAGGTAGGATTATACCAATTTTTTCCTCTAACAGATATAAACAACAACATAATTTAGAAATTAGGAAACATTTTATATTTTTTGTGCTTCACTAAAAAGTGTGAAAGGGACTCTTCAGATGATACCTCAAAAAAATGATTTTTATATATTGTTCATCTAACTATTAAAATTTACTTAATGAATAGTAGAGTATGTGTGTCTCTCTCACTTGAACTTATGCCTCTGCATTCAATATTCAAAAATGTATAAATTAGAAGAAAAGGCTGAAAATAAATCTTGGAATGAGAGTATTCTAGTTTTTATTATATTTGACTAGTCTACAGATGCCATTTTTGATGCTTATTGAATATAGCTAAGTTCAACCTTTGGGCTTTGCTACCAGTGGCTCTAGACCTACTACTGTTGGTTGTATCCGGGCTGTGCTACCAGTGGATCTAGGTTTACTTTTGTTGGTTGTACCTGGGCTGTGCTTGTGCTACCAGTGGCTCTAGACCTACTTTTGTTGGCTGTCTTGGGCTGTGCTACCAGTGGATCTAGGCCTACTTTTGTTGGCTGTCTTGGGCTGTGCTACCAGTGGATCTAGGTTTACTTTTGTTGGTTGTACCTGGGCTGTGCTTGTGCTACCAGTGGCTCTAGGCCTACTTTTGTTGGCTGTCTTGGGCTGTGCTACCAGTGGATCTAGGCCTACTTTTGTTGGCTGT
>CABFOW010003290.1:52913-77631 GCA_902141385.1 Timema californicum
TTGGCTGTACCTGGGCTGTGTTACCAGTGACTTTAGGCCTACTATTGTTGGCTGTACCTGGGCTGTGTTACCAGTGACTTTAGGCCTACTATTGTTGGCTGTACCTGGGCTGTGTTTCCAGTGACTTTAGGCCTACTATTGTTGGCTGTACCTGGTCTGTGCTACCATTGGCTCTAGACCTACTATTGTTCGCTGCACCTGGTCTGTGCTACCATTGGCTCTAGACCTACTATTGTTGGCTGTACCTGGGCTGTGCTACCAGTGGCTCGAGATTAGATGCGCCTGGGCAAGGCTAAAGTTGGCTAATAGTTTATGCTATTTTTGATAATTATTGTGTAGTTGGTTTTTTCCTCTCAATCTGACTACTGTACCTGTTTATCATTACTGTAGAGTTCAGGTCCTGTCTAGCTCTTATTCTTTCACCGCATCTCACTACCCATTTGGGTTGGACGCATACACAATCAGTTACTGTTTTAGAAATGAAGAGGGTGTAATTTAGACGAAATGTTCCAGCATTTTTGGAAAGCGAAGTAGAGAGGGAGAGAACCATTTGGGAAAATACACACTTAGTACATCAGGCTAGAATTAGAACCTCAATTTCCCCATCACTATCGAACCAGACTAAATGAGCTTGACATTGAGATCACGTGTCCACCGTTGGTTATTTATAGTTCTTGAAAACCATTTATTTTGAAAGGACACCTTGTTGTATCAATTATTCTTATTATATAACTCAATTTTAGTAAAGACATGTAAGATAATTAGCTTATTATAATTTTGGTTTGATTTTAATTTGACTAAAATGTATATTTATATGGTACATTTTAAACTTGAAAGTGTAAACCCGATTCTAAAATTACTTACTTATAATATAATGTTTTCTAGAGAAAGAAAATAAGAACTTGCGTTTGTTTATAAATATTATTGTTTTGTTTAATTTATCAGTTCTGATCTGAGTGCAAGGTTACAAGAGTGCCGTGTGAATGACCGACTTGCGAAGGCCGCTATTATCAAAATAACCTTTATACACAGTCTTACTTGTACAGTTTAGAAACGACATTAATTCTCTTTAGGTTTTGAAACCGAAACAAAAACTATTTTCCCATACAATTTATAGCCGACAACAGTTTAGGTTTCCTAAGAAGTTTCTTCTTTGATTAAAAAATATATATATTCATTTATCTTACCTTGTTTTAATTTAGGATCTGTACCGGAGGCTATATTTATTTTTGGCCCCTGGGAACGTTTGATTATTTGAAAAATATTTTATTGGTAATTTACTAGTCAAACGAGCTAAATAAATTAGTTTTATTTTTCCTTGTACACTATTATAATATTTCAAATCCATTTAAAATAAGGAATGTAATTATTTACCTATTTTAATCCCTCCTACAGGTATGATTGTGTAATTTGATATGATTTAAATTTTAATATTCTTTGACTTGAAAATATTTCAACTCTCTACCTGTTGCTTTCACATCTGGGTATAGTCTTTGACGAGCTTTGATGCTCTTTTTTTTTATCAATATCTTTTATCTAGGCAAACAATAACTAAACCATACTGTCAGAATACTCAGATGTCCCTTGAATAATTCATTAATATTTTCTATAATTAGATTTAATGGTTTGTTTGCAAATGTAATTTTATATATGTGATATGATTTGTCTTCTCCAAATTGTTCTTAGAGGGGTCTTTTAAATGGACGATGCGAAAAGTTGTATTAATCCACTGTTATGTTTCCGGTACTTAAGCTTTCGCTTTTTGTTTTATTGTTTAATATAATGGTAGTCGAACCTAAATCCAAAGGAATATCTATGAATACTTTTTTAATTGGTTTAGATCTAGGGATTATTTACAATATATTTTAGTAAATTAATTTTATGTAAAAAAATAAATATAACACGGTGCTCATTGGCTTTTGTTTGAAAAGGAGCCAATGAGATTGGTCCGTTTATTTAGAGGCTCTTTACTGGCATCAGATTGGAAAATTACCTAAAAATGTCAATATCTCAGTTTAAATAACTTTTACAAGTTTACAAGTTTTACAAGTTACAAGTCAAGTGTTTAAGGAACATGTAAAACCCAGAATATAGGTTCAAAGAACGAAATCAAAAAGGTAGTTAAAAGTTACCTTATTTACCTACAAACTAAATTAACAGAAATCATGTCCATCGCCATTGATGTACGGTAATGGACATTGATATAAATAACAATCCAGATCGTAGCTTAGTCCAAGCAATTAACTTATGTTGTAAAAACATATGTTTCAAAAGAAATGTCAGCCTAAAATTCATTTTCTCCCTCCAACTCAGCATTTTAATGAAACTAGGTCCGTATTATTCTATTATTAAATTTGTAACATATAATCTGACAAAGTTAAATGAAAATAATTATTGTATTAATTAGAGAAAATAAATTAAATTATAGCTTCTTGCAACATTCGTTATGGCTGAGAGGGCCATTCAATGGCCTTGAAAGAACTTTACAAAATGCTTAAGTACTTATCTATGAATCTGTTTCCTAGTAATGACGCAATTGCTTTATCAAAACGAAAACAAAATCCATACATGTATTTAAAAATATAAAAATACATGTACACATTGGTTATCTTTAAATAGACTCTTGGCTTGTTTCTGGGAACGCTTATTAAAAAGGTAAAACCTGTAATTAAAAGCGATGAAAACATTCACTCAATATAACTTCAAGGTATTAGTAATTTTACTTATTTGTTTTTCTTAAAAATGTACACCAAGTTTTACAATAAGCAAAATTAGTAATCAATGCTATTAAAAATTAAGCGTAATTCTTAATATTTCTATTGGATCGGAGAATATTTAAATATTTAACGATGCACAAGGTGCAGATAGAAAGGATAGGTATAAAAATAAAAACTATGAGTTTTAGCAAATTAGTAAGGGATAGGAGATTTATAGAGGTTAATATACAGAGCAAGGGTGACGGGGAAGGTGGGGGGAAGCGGGTGATATAAAGTACATACATAATGTTGTGTGAGACTACAATGTGGGTAGAGTCTTTATATTTATATATTTTAAGAATAATAAATATTAAGAGGTAAGAAGGTGGGTTGGGAGATTAGATGGCGGATATTTGATGTGTGATTGTTAATAAGGCATAAAAGCTTGAGTTGATTGCAAGAGAATGTGTGGGGAGAATAACATGAGAAGTTGGAGATAAATGTATGGCGAGCAGATGTTGAAACGGGAGCTGCAAGTAGTAAATACCCTAATGGTGGGTTAAGCGCAAGATTGAGGTTAGTTTGTAATTGGATTTGTGGCTAAAAGTAAGACACTTGATAAAATGTTGGTTAGGAATAAAATAATGAAACGCATGTGGGTAAGAGATTGGGTTTTGAATAAGAGTGTGAGTAGTGGTAAGAAATTAAATGGAAGTAATAAACGGGGTTGTTAGAAATTGATTTCAACATTTAAGCTTCACTTTGTTTTTACCACTTTCTCTGTACGTTAGATTTGGGTGAATTTATTACTTACCTTTTCATCCCAATAACTTAGAATAATTCATTAGTAGTACTTGTGCCGTTCCACTAAATAAATATTTCTTTAGCATTTCAACGGTATTATCAACGCTTGATTGTTTAAACATTTTACCATTTTAAAATCCGAATGTAATATGTAGGTACCCAGTGGCATTAACAAATTGGTTTGTGTTCAGTCTAGTGTAAAATGCATATTTTTAAGCAATTACTATTTTTGTTCTAAATATTATCTAAGAAAAGTATTCTAAGCATTTCCAAGTTTGATACGGTACCAAGACAAACAGTTGTTACAAATCATAGCAATTTGTATCTAGTGATTTTCAACTGAAAGTCTCCACTTCCACACCTTTCTTCTTGAATTTCAGTCTCCCTTTATCTAGTTTTAGTTAAAGGAGTCCTTAAATTTTACTCAGTTGGAAGGACGTAACAAAAAAAAAAGGATTTTCTCTAAGTGCAAGAGACTTTCCTCTTTACCATTTCAAAATATCCATTTTAAAGTTGGTCATTTATTCCTAAGGCTCAATCAGCGATTTACTCCCGAGTCTCTTAATTTTTATATCTTGTTTTGTATTAGATTTAATGTTTAGTGCGCATGTTGTTTGTTTGTATTTAGTTAGATTTAAGATCAATATTAAATCGATTAAAACTGTTGAGTTAAATATGAATTCACATAAATGGTTAATAATGGGCTTGGATCTGGAAAGAAGATGACGTTTTAGAATTTTAAAAAGAATGCTGAAAGACTCAAATCGGACAAGGCGATGGATCTGTCGAATTATAGAACACCTAATAATAATAATTTAAATATTGAATATACAACTCATTGGTTTAATGGTATCTTTTTGTGAACTACTTGTCAGCCAATTTAGGTCTTCATAGGATTTGTCCATACATCCTAAAGGCCCCATTTATTGAGACGAGCCAATGTTTTTTTTTTTTAATCTTGCAGGTAAAACGTTGGAAGAAAAGTGGATGTTGTCAACCTTGGACGACACATCTTTAACTGGATTTAGCAATCAGACTCATCTTGCAACACGAAATAAAAAATCTATGACGTTTATTTTCAACATTCCAGCTGAGTCGCATAATTATACAAAATAAAGACATAAGATCAATGTAAGTTTTGGCCTACCTAAAACTGACTTGGATTAGAAGGGTTATATGCTTAAATGCCTTATAGTAAAGAGTATTTTCATAAATTAAACATTGACTCCTCTCTTTAGGCTTTTACTGATTTTTTTAACTCGATGTATTCATCATTTTAATTTAAAATATACATTTTTAGCGAATATTACTCTTTATTGTCACTAATGAGAGTAAAATCACGTTAAAATAATTATATTGTAATATTGGAGCTATTTTTCTTAAAAATTTGTTATTTTTAAGTGTCCTAAGCTATACTAAATAAACACACACAAATTAGATTTCAAATAATAAATTGAGAACCTTCCTATATGATTAAAACAAGTAGATGCAGAGTTTCCTCATCAATAAGCCTTATAAGATTGGTAATATAATGCATAAATAATATAATATGTTGATTATGGAATAGAGCTAAAGTGCCTTTATCAATCAATTTTATTATGTCAATAAAACACCTTAAATATCCATCTTGAAAGCTCTAAGACAGAAAGAATTTTGACATGTCTTGAGTAAACCTATCTCTTCTAATTAATTTGTATTTTATGCATGGTGTGAAAGTTTTACATTGTAAATAAATCCACTTTATATTCCAGCTTTATTTTAAAAGTTCATTTTGGTTTACTGCCTAGTAAAGAAGAAAAGGTTTATTAGATTATTGGAAGAGGTGAGTAATAGGGTGTATTATTTTTCATCTACTAACATGATTTTCCCCTCTCAATAAGGGATTCAACTGGTTTGGATGCTTTTAAAACTTCACTCAAATGGAATATTATTCTAGGTTAATTGCGCTCTACATGCCTTTGTAAACGTAACAAATAAAACTGTTTATATACAAATGTTGGAATAGTAGTATGAATGAAGACATGGATAGAGGTAATCTATTACATTTAAAATTTAGTCAATAGCTTCTATTGTTATTATAAGCTTGTTTTTTATGTTTTTTGTTAACTGTAAGGCGAAGCAAACTAGCCTTAACTTCACCAAAATGTATCAAAATAAAGACAATAAATATTTTGCTTGAGTAAAAGGTATGTTTCTCTTTTGTCTGATAAATAGTCAGTAGCATTGGGTATTACACTCCACTGGGTTTGTTTATCAAGAATTTTCTTGCTGCTAATTAATCAGTAAATTTTTTAACTCCACTATGTTTGTATATTAAGATTATTTATTCATCTCTAGTCAGTAGATTATTCTACTAGACTGGATTTGTTTAACGATAATCTTTTATGCTGATCCCTAGACAGAATATTATTTTCCAGTCACTGTGTATGCTTATTATTTAGCAAAAGTCTATTCTGCTTATCACCAAATAATAAGTCTTGTAACCAGTTTATACAATACACTCACTATTTACAAAAAATAAATTTCTTTTCTGATCACTAGTAATCTTATTAAATTAAACTGGCTTTGTTAAAAAGTTTTTTTTAGCCACCCATTAGTCAAGAGCTTATTCCCCTACACTAAAAACATTATCTTCAGGTGATTAATAATAATTAGTAAGGTATCTCACTTTAATGGGATTATTTAAAAATGATCACTGTTTCTGATCGCTAGTCAATATTGTATTCCATTATACTTGTTTTGTTCATCAATATCATCCACAGTAGAGCACCAGTAATATTATGCTATCACATCAGGCACATATACAAGGGTGGGGGGAGCGGGACTCGTGGGTATGAATCCAAACCAACCCCCCTAAAATCTAAACAAAAATTAAATATCATTATAAAAAGATAAGATTATAAAATTATTTTGAATACAAATTGAGAGTTAAACTTTTTGTAAGGTATATTTTTAGTTACAAGAGTTTAAATTTATTCCATTATTTCCTTCAAATGTGTTTCGTTGTTTTCGGTTAGTTTCAAACCTGCCACCATGCGATCAGTTTATAGTAATCACGTTTGGCAGCACTGGAGACTAAAGTCACTTGATCTACAGCATAAATCGCCTAACCAGTAGGTTCCTATTAAAAGTAATAAAAAGTATCTCAATTATTAGTGAATACAAGACTGTGTCTACTGCAATATATTTTTGTACGAAATTTTGATATATTTTTCTCGCCGTGCAGATCAGACTCGTCCGCCCCCCCACCCCCCCGCCCCCCGATTAGTCTTGAGATGACCGTCCTCGTCGGACAATATATTTTGAAAAATGAGGCTCCCCCAACCCTCTGAAAGAAAGTTCTGGATACGGGACTCTATCACATTGGGTTTTCTTATAAAGAATCTTATCTGATGATCAATAGTTCTGTAGCTTATTCCATTACCCTAGATCTAATTAGTGAGATACTTTTCTGCTGCTAGCCAGTCAGGAGTTCATTACATTACACTGGGTTTGCTTACTAAATAATCTTTTATTATGATAAGTAGTCAAAAACTTTTTTCACTCGAAGATGTTTGATAAGTAACACGAGGAACGTCGTATGATCACAAGTAAGCAGATTATTCCAATATAGTTTGGTCCTATTTTACGCATGAGTATATTCGTCTGATCATATTTATGTTGGTAGGTCTATATTTTTATAATTCACTGAGTTTGTTTGGCAAGCGAATCTTCTGCTTGTCAGTAGCATATTTTTCTTTACTATATATTTTTTTAACTTTTAAGTTAACAGTATTGATTACTTTCTATCTCCTAAGTTTTATTTCAGATCAGATTATCTTTTTACGTATGACTCTCACAAACTTATGTTTCAGCATTAAATTTTTTGTAGAAATGTTAAAAGGGGCTTTGAATGTCTTATTATTTTGGGGAACATAAAAGCTGGTGGACTAACAAAGCTTAGGTCCCACACCCACTCCCAAAATCCCCTCTCCCCCTCATTCACTCTCATTCTTGATATTAGTAAAATAGCAATTCAAGTTTTCCTGAAAGTGATTTATTAATAGTTGGAATACACTGCGGTAAATTAATGAAGAGTCTTTCATTATTGAGTGTATTTGGCAAAAACACTAAATGGACAAATAAAGCATTTTCAGGAAAAAATATTAGTAATTAGTAGTATATTAATGTGGGAAAATTTAGTAACAAATTAATTACCTTCACATGTATAATTATTAGAAAACGTAAGAATATTGATAAGTTCGTTGTTCAAAGAATATGTCCCTTCAACATGGCTTCAACACGTTCTCATGGTTAAAAAAAATATATTTTCTGGTCATACCATATTCACTGCTGTCCAAAAATATTTATCCAATCAACTATGATATGTTATGAAATCTATATGTCAGAAGGGTTAATGATAGCGTATGAATATATACTTCCAAATAATACTAAGAGTTAATCTTTTAGACAGAGAGTGGTACAGTGTGTTGACATGCGGTTTCCAAGCCGGGTTGTGGTTAAACTTGTAAGTGGATTTGTACAAAACGTTTTACAATCCCTGCAATAAATTCCGACCTAAATGTTCAAATGAGGGCCAAATAAGATTTATTTATAGTCAAACTCCCTTCTCGACACGATGAGATTTGCGAAATTCTGCTAGTAAAAATATGTATTTAGGAAATTATAGAAGTAAATATGGAGCGAATAATTAAGAAAATATAATTCATTTATAAACTTAAGAGTGTCTTTAAATAACGCTCTAAGTGCCAAATATTTTAAAAATAAATAAAAAACCAGTGAAATGTGATCTACATTCCAATGCCAATACACTTATATTATGTTCTAATTGTCTGATGCTTTTGGGAAATGTTGGAAATCACCACAAGGATGCGTAAGTGCTATGTCCATCTGGTAGATGTAATTTAAAACGCTCTATGTGCCACAAGCGTGATACAGTAAGCCACCATTCTCTTTGTGTTTTGAAACGTCAAAATGGAAGTTACTCCAACTGGTAATTGTGAATATCAACATAAAAAGGGGTGCGTGAATAAATCTCCACTCAGAAAGGCCTAAAGGCAAGAGGTTTGGAACATATTTATTCAAAAAATATCTGGCTAAAAAAACCACCTGAACCTAATGTAAGAACATTCATTTTTAGCTAATTATTTAGGCTATGTTTTCTTTATGACTATTATTATGGTTACAATTAACAGTCTAGTTATTTATGTGAGCTTATCTTTTTATGTTCAAAATATGTGAATACACATTTCAATTAACCTAATAGAAGGTAACGTAATTGTGTTGCAGGTAAGCTGTAAATGTACGTTTCTAGCTGCTGATTACAAACAAAACTTATTCTCTAAATTATATAAGATGACCAAGGAATAACAAGGTACATATATTTTGGGATTGATGACAATTACACAGTTGAGAAGGAGGCATGGGAAATATGAGCAACCAGGTGTGAGAGTCGACGACAAACAATTGTTTTCTATTCTCTACTGGATGGTAAAGGAAATATTGTTTCGGTTTGTCGTGGTACATTTGTTTAAATATTTGCCTTAACCCAAAAGAGGATACAAGTGTTGACAGAGGAAAAGAAATTAGACTTGTCGTGCGTAGGGGAAACCAAGGGTGATAAAAAAACTCAATAAATTTAATCTAGAAACTGAACAAACTGTGATCGACCATAAAAAACCTTTCCACGTGATGAAAGTCATTACAGCAGGAACAAATCAATCCGTGAATGCCAAGTCCTAAGCTCCATTTGAATCATCCCTTCCTCACTTTTAAAGACCGTTATCTAAACACCAATATTTCTTATCGTTACTACAGCAAGGTTTTCAATAAAAAACTTCCTGACATTGCATTTTAGACGTCCTCTGATCACCGCGCTTGGGACCGTCGCCGGACGAGCCGCGGGAATAACGAAGGCTGTACAAAGTGCGAAGGCGAATACGAAACAATTGAACGAGGTTCAGAGACATAATTGTACGCTTGAGGCTATCTCCATGGGGAAAGGGATGTATCTACGATCTTAGTAAAAAAAAATGACTATCTAAACGTGCCCTTACTGAAACGGATCTACGAAATTACGCTAACAAGTTAAAAATGTAACACCCCCCCCCCTTTTATTTATATCACAAATAAAAGTCAGGTTGGTCACAAGAGAGTTTATTTATTTCCAATAATAACAATAACAATACTCGATGAGAAAAGAGTGGGACAAGCCCAGTGTTAGGCGCAGGCAAGATAAGGCCATTAAAAATAATATACAAACAAGGATTTGGGGCACGACCCCGAGTAATAAGATGGCCGCCGAAGGGACCCACAGTATTAAAAAAACATTCAAATTGACCTTTATAGAAATCGGTAATGCATAATGATAATAATAATTTAATATAGGAACACTAACCCGCATACTAGCAATAAACACAAGACATAGACTATTCGCCATCGACGACTCCCCAATAACCTATGAAAAAGAGAGAGTTCCCAAAAAGGGCTACCATCACAGCCATTCTAAGGCTCAAAAAATGAAACCAAGAGCCATTATACAGATGCATCAAAAAATTGAATAACCTAGCTATTAACAATACTAATACACTAAGGGCGTGGGCTCGCGGCCCCAGGTTTGGCCAACCAAGTTCAGATCAATGGAAATTCAATCCTCCGATAATGACAGTAACAAGACCTTTCCACATGATTTTAGCCAAGTACTCAAAAGGTACAATATAGCTAAACATCCCGCACATCAAACATGGCGGTACTAATGGTTCCAAAACAATCCGTGAAGCGGATGAGATACGTTAGCCTAAATAGTAATATCCCTAAGTCCCAAACTGTGCTGCTATGACTTCTACAAAAATCGCAGTTCCAATATATAATAAATAAAGTTAAATCATAAAAAGATATCGTCCGAAACGTAATTTAGAATTCATCTTTACCCAAACAGAATTTTGATACAAGTAAACTAAATCCAAATTGACACTAAGTGTCTCCCCTAGAGAATGCAGAGAAATGTGTGTCATGGCTTTAGACTCCTGCCATTATATACACCAAGGTAGAGTCACGTGATCTCACAGTGCGGGAAGCAAGGCAGGAGAAAGGGAGAAGGGGAGTGCACATTTCTGGAATGCCCTCACATATTCTGGGCGGGATTTCAAATCTCGCGCCACCCGACTGACTGTTGATTTCACTGCACTGTCACTGGCGCGCACGGATCTGCGCATGTCGATCGATCTCTTATTTCCTTTTCTGGGTTGGGACAGCTTACAGGCGTAACTTCGGTGAAGGTTCCTCGTCTCAGTTGAAAACAGCCTGGGTGGTGAGGTGATGTGTTTGTGGGGAGCCTCGCAGAACAGCCAAATGGAGGCAGAGATGGTGAGTCAATGCAATTATTTTCCTTCCATGTTGTGACTAGGTCACAAAAATCCCCCTATTTAGGGGAGTATTTGCGAGGGACGCTTTACCTAGCGGTCCGCCTTGGAAGATATAGAGTGCCATCATAAATCTCGATAAAGATAGTGATAAGGGCACTCATTGGGTGGCGTAAAAGAAAAACGGTGAGCGGGTGGAATACTTTGATAGTTTCGGTGATCTAAGACCACCCCTAAAACTAGTCCGATATTTCTAGGAATACCTATCGCCTATAATTATACACGGTATCAAGAGTACGGAACCGTGTTTTGCGGCCATATTTGTCTAGATTTCCTTAAATACTCGCGCTGACGTTCAATATTAGTAAACATATATATGACGCTTACACTGCCGGGTCATAGTTTGAATCTGACGGAGAACTACTTCCTACATATCCTGCTTGGAGAAGAGAATCGCGAAGAAGAATGGTTCATGGGAGTGATCAATCTGGCAACGTTCAATTCCATACCGAACATCGACGAACGTTATAATAAATTTTATTGTGATGGTAAAGAGTCTACCGTTCCTCCGGGCACCAATGAACGTGAGGCATTGGACCGATTCTTACGAAGAGAAGTCTCGAGTAGCGTGAAGCTCTCGATTAACGGTGACCCTAGCACTTTAAAGAGTTATATCACTTGCAATAAGGCGATTGACTTTACCTGACCTAGTACGTTAACATCCCTGTTGGGGTTCAACTCCATCATTCTTACTTAGGAGAAGACGCACATATCTACCAATACTGTTAATGTACTTTGCGTGAATGTGATCCGCGTAGAATGCAGTCTCACTAGCAGAGTTGACGTCAACGGAAAACCGAGTCATACCTTGCACGAGTTCAGCATGACCATTACACCCGGCTAAAATATAGTGGAAGCGCCGAACAATACCATTTACCTTCCGGTAATGAAACGAGTAATATATTCAATCGCGGTATGACTTGTCGACGAACGAGGGGATATCGTCAACTCTAGATACGAGACGATATCGCTACGTCTACATCTGAAACAAGTCGGTGGAGATGGGATTTGTAATAGATAAAACGAGATGACGTCCTCTTACTTTAAACATTGATAGAAGAACAGTGAAAGTGTTAACACCTGCAAATAAACTCTATTTAAGACGTATAGGTTACTCGCTACGAAAATAATGGACGATGCCGTGGATATTCTGAACATCGGAGACCCTGTCGCTTTCAATACGGCCTTGACCAGTTTCCAGTATCATTCCTACGCCTCATATATTCCCGGACCATTAGCTAACGGGAACGAGCTTAAGAAATCTATCCAACAAGAAGGACTGTACACGTTACCCCACCGTTCTCTTCTACATATAAAAGGACGACTACTCCTGAATATGGGGGAGCCTGGAAGTTCTTCAAGAATTTTTAATAACGGAATTCTACATCTATTCTCAAGAATCGCCTATGAGATGAATGGTGTAGAGATTGACCAATTGAGAAATGTAGGTATATCAACTCAATTTGAAAACTATTTCTCTATACGGAATGGAAAGAACAATCACATTTAAAACGTGGGTTGGAGGCTCTAAGGAGTGCACGTACACGCCGAAACAGTCATATTTGACGTATGCGTCCCTTTCCGTCTCATACTAGGATTCGTTGAATACTGATACTAATACTGATCAATGCGAAACAAGAACTGATACTCGTTCGTTTGACCACCGACAACAACGCTTTACAACCTCCCAACCCAGAGACACAATCTAGAATCAAGTTAAGTAAAATATCTTGGCTTGTACCGCATATAAAGACCAACGATATTAATCGTCTCAACCTGCTTAATTTCACCAAGAGTGGAAGGATCATAGAGTACCCTCTTTCTCCTTCCCTCTCTCTTGTACCTACCTCTATTCAACATGGTTGGACTGTGAAAACGTCAACTTTGCTGGAAAAACCTCGTTACGTTATTTTCGCCCGTCAAACTGGGCGTAACAATACGACGGCTACAGATCATAATTATACGAGGACTATGCTAATTTTCAGACTTCGTACTATGGAACGAGCACCTCTTTACTTTTACTTGGCTCCTCCCATTTCAAGTCTCACGTACCCGTCATCCTGTTTGATGCCAGCCGACAGGAAGATACGTTCAAAGACGGTATGGTAACGAACGTATCGTATAACGTTTTAGACGTAGGAAAATATCCCCGCAAACAACAAAGCGTTTTGTCTTATCATACACGATATAGTGGTCCGCTATAACCCTTCAAGCAGCGACGTCAGCAAGATAATATAAATGGTGCACCATTGTTCTTGTATTGAGCAGTATGTTGATCGACGTGCACGGGTATTCGAGCGAGGAGCGAATATTCATCTTCAAAAAGGTGGGTGTGCTACATTTCGAACCTTTTAACGAAGCCAACTACAAGTTTCTTCCTCCGTTCAAGATCGACATCCTCTTCATAGCTATTTTGGAAGAATGTAAATTGGGTAACCGATTACTATCTCGGACTTTCTTGGTACGATGTAGAAGTACAGTACTCAAATCTTGGTTTTATCGTAATTTCCCATCTAGAGCAGTACACGTCACGACCATCAATCAATATTAAAGGGACGGAGAAGGTGACTTGTCTACAGAGTATCGTCGGCGTCGAAAGTGACAAGTACGACATTTATTAGCTAGGCGATCACGGTTGTCCTTCTCTGAGTAAGCTTAAAAATATGCACAACGTAGAAAATTGTCTACTCATTCCAGTACCACCCACTCGTGTGCCACAGAAAATGTCTAACTACTCCATGAATGGTTTGAGAGTTTTAGGTCTGATCACACAAAATGTTTGCGATCTGGCCAAGAGTGCGATAAAGAACGATACGAGTTCGGTTATTCCCGCACTGCTTCATATCATAGCCTTAATCAACGCGTATAAAGAGTACATCGATTTCTATAAGTTGTCATGTTTCTGCGGTCAAGATGAGGTTGACACGCCCAGAAAGAAGAACAATAACAACGCTTCTAAACGCATGTTCGGAAAGAAAAATAAAACCTCTCAGGAAGTGGTCAAGGAGTCTACGAAGAAGAAGAAGAAGCTACAAGACGAGTCAAAGGATTTGTAAACGAATACACAGACCATTTTATCTACAGTAACTAGTGCTAGTTTCTTGGTGTCGAACCTCCTTACCCTTTTGAAAAATCTTCATCCAGCATCGATGCTTGAAGAACGACTGTCCAGCCGACTGTGTAGAAGGTGGTGTTTAGGCAGTAAACCATGGTGTACACTTACTCATTCTGACAGTATTGAATTTTTTCTGACCTTGAATGTGTTTACAAAGTAAAAGGTGTGTGTGTGAAAATAAACTTTTCGTGAACTACACGAAGGACTTGTATTTGAACGGGCAATTTAAACCCGAGACTGTAGATCGAAGAAGATTTGTTAAATTTTTCATCGATCCTTCTTAGATACGCCTTAAGTGTTTTAAGTGCCTGGAATGTATCAATTATGTGATTTTAATTATTATTAGTTTGTATTCCTTAGAAAGAGATGTATTTAATAAATTAGAGTAAGAGTCTAGGAATATATCAAACTTTTTTTATTCTTTGGAAATAAATGTATTTAATCAATTAGAGTATAAGTCTAAGACTGTATTAAACTTTTTTTAAATAAAAAGAATTGATGATTATTACTTTGTTTTTCTCTTGGGAAGCAATAATAAAAAACACACATAATACCTTTGTAATCATTATATTTAATGAATATAATGATATACTCTTTTACGTATACAGACTAAATTATTATTTTTTCTTTTTCAGTCAATAATGATAATAGGTTACAGAACTTGAGAAATTTTTTAATCATGATTATGCGCTGTAACATTAATATTTTCTCAAGTCTTTAGAAACAATACAATCATTTTTTTTATCTTATTTTCAGACAGTATTGAAAAAGTTGCAGATCTGAAAAAGTTGCTCTTAATCATGAATATACATTGTTACATAAATATTCTCTTAATTATATGCCTTTAGATGCACTGCATTAATGTTTTCTTAATCACTTACACTTACACTATATGTCTAAAGACACACTTCTTCTTCATAGAGATGAAGGGGTACTACCGATCGAGGTCTCTCTCTCTCTCTTCACAGTTGGGAGGAAGTAGATGTCAGCTCACTTTTAGAGTAATGGTACCCCGGTAGAGTATTGACTGTACCGGGTACTATATAGCTCTTATCGTCGATAGATCATAGAGCAACCCGATTATATTTGTTTGTGTAAAGTTTGAATCCTACAGCTCTTATTGAACGAGCCTCTCTCATGATTATCGTCTCATTGGTCTGACAATTGGGATAGTCCTCTGACCAAAACGTTCTTAGCGTGCTACTCTTGACCCCTTTAGCATTAAGCGTCTCGCCAGCTCCTTGTACCGTGAACGAATAGAGTTTGGTACGTAAACCTATGAATTTGGTAATGATCCAACATCAAGTCTCGTCTTTTAGTTTACCGAGCACCCATTTATTTAATAGAGGCATCGCGTAAACATTGTCTTGTCCGTATGTAGAGGTATCCAGGTAGTCACTAGCTAACGGGATAAGTTGCTGGTACGTATCCTCAACATTCATGCAATAGAGTGAGTCCATCCGTATCTGAGTACTGGAGTTTTAACGCATATGGTGCGAAGGTGGAAACCATAATCTGGTAATGTAGACCATATATGACTACCTTCGAGATTTACAATATGGTGAGCCCTGCATGGATCGGCATATCGAATTAAATCTCTTGCGGTTCCATCTCGATGATGACCAGGTTTTCCAACACGATCGTACGGTTCTTAAAGTTTGGGCTGTCTATGAGGTTAGCCGCTCCAAATTTCCCTCCCCCCTGGTAGCGATCTTTATCGTATGGCAAGCCCAATTGTTGGATATGAAACAGCCGAATGCGGCATTGTTCATCAGTTTGAAAAACATGTTTTCAAACTGAGTGATCACTTTGCTCCTTATCTCCGCGTTTAGTGTGATATACGGAGCCATCCATGGTGATTGCTTGAAACTGAGAACTCTGTGGACTCTTGAGAGTTTCAATCAATTCGCCAAACATAACTTTATATGAAGGTAGTGAATGACGTACCCACTATAATCTGCTAAAGTCGTTAACAATTTCTCGGGTTTCCCAACGGGTGGAATCCCTTTCTCGGGACAGAACGGCTAGTTGGAATGAGCACAGTGCACATCTCTAGGATATTCAAGATTTACCTGCAAGATATACCTCGTCTCGACATCGTCCTCTACCTTTCGCACATCCAATCGGCCGAGTTCATCATCATCATCATCGAGCCACCTGAACCCTTCATGGGGTAGTGAGGACATCATGCTAAATGAATATAGTCCATTCACGTATAGATAAACGAGTTGGGCTCGGGCCTGGAAAGGTCGAATGACTCCATATACCGATTATTCGCCACAGAGTGACGATTAATCACAAAACATATCCCTCCTCGAATAGCTTTCTCAATGAATTTATGTATGTTGACATCATCGATTAATTCGAGCCGTACCTTGTTTATTCTCAAAAGAGCTTGGTAAGCAAGACTAGGGGTCGTAAGAGACCATCCGGGATCAAATCTATACGTTCTCATACAGAGATCGCGAAAATTCTCAAAGACGTCAGCGAATAGCGTCACGTCCGTATAAAGGTAGAGGTTCGAATAGTCCCAAAGAGTTTTACAATCGAACAGTCTCCAAACCTCACACGCATGATCATAGTCTTCCTGAGAGATATGAATATCGGTGAGTGCGTTGTAAAATTGATCCTTGCTCAGTATTTGAGTCTCGTTCAGTCACTCGAATGAATCTATATAGTCATAGGGAAACACCCCTTTACGTGTGACCAGTTTGAACCGTTCATCCTCAGGATGACACTTATGGTCTAGTACACGCTTTGCCGTATCTACAAGTGCCTTGAAGAATGTATCTGTACAATCTCCTCCCGTAAAGCAGCGGTACTCGGAGAAACTATAGTTGAAATTACATCTAGTGTACATTCCTACAGAATAAGCGACATGACGCTGTACGTGCTCAGTATAAGAAAATTTCGTGTCGGGATCGCACGTATCTATAGGCACTAGTAAGCTCTCGAGGTCCGCATATATGATAAATGCTGTTTTCTCTTGCTGTTTATACTGTGAGAACGTGAGGAATTTATCCTCTTCTTGTAGGAATGTACTCCTTATAGCACCAAATTTTATGCACGTATATTTATGCTTTGCAAGTTTGTTTTCGGTCAAAAAAGCGGCCAGACATCGATCGCAAAAGTACGTACGCCCTCTCTTAGATGATAACGTTAGTTGCGGGTTTATTAACCGAGAAAGATTTTTGATTCCGCTGAAATGATAAGTTTCCGTTCCATGCACTATTATTATGAATAAATGAACATGCCTGGCGCGTTTCTTAGCACTGAAGTGTACAGGAACAATCACTAGTGTTTTAGAGTTGTCGGCAGTGTCAATATAAATGTCACTTCCATCTTGTTTTGCGCTGTAAACATTAACTGATATATCATTAAGCCTTTCGAAGCGTTCGATACACCTCATTTTGAACGTGAACAGGATTTCATCAAGTTTCAGCGCGTCTCAAAAATTAGGATACGACGACAAACGTTGCGGTCTTCCAGTCGGCTCAAAGGGGCATGTCAATACAGATATGGGGAAGCAAAGCCCTTCTTTGGATTGTAAATTTATCAACGCTCTACGTTTGGCTACAATTTCAGGGATTTGAACCCGAGCCCCGATCGAGAAAGCTGAGTTTTTTGAGATATTGATTCTCATTTCCAACGTGCCGTCATATATCCATCCCAAGTCTCTAGAGACGAAGGCCTCAATCTGAGCAAGAAGTGGGAAGTTCACGTTATTTTTGTATATCTCCTCCAAGATTGTCGGAACAAATATATCACATAGCGTCTAGTTGAAATAACCTTTTTCAATTCTACCTTCGGTAGGATGCCTACGCTCGTAGATTAGGCTGCAATTTACCTTTATAGAGTTATTTGCTACTGATTCTTCTACCGTCTTCGGGTAAATATCTCCGCACGCTACGAGAAACTATACAGGATCCTTTTAGGGTAGTTAATTGGTAATAGAGTACGTCTTTATGCGTCAGATGTACGCCTGTTTAATAAGTTTGGTAGAAAGTCCTTGCGGTTCCAGGTAAAGTCTAAACTGTGTAAATCCTATATCTATGTTTGGCGACATGGTCATAAGTCTTTATATCTTTGCTTCTATGTCATCCTGTCCCAGTTTCAGTACGCTCGAGCTCTTAATCTGTCCAGGTATATGTTCTATGTAAGCATTAAATACCTCCCCATTACGTCGAGCGATATCATGTCGCAGGTATTTAATTAACAGTTGCTCATTAGATCTTAATTCATCGAGGGTATACACCTTATTCCCGTTAGTCTGCCGGGTTAAGATGATAGCAGATGATAGGCGAGCTCGTTTTGATAGAGGTCCCGATATGGTTCATGGTTCTTCAGGCATCTAAAATACTACCCTCTACGCATTAATACCTTCATTTTTGCACAGTTCTCTCTAGGAGCTCATCGAGTGACTCCGAAACAGCTATAAAACAAGAGCGCGTAGTTAGTTTACAGATACCAGATCATAAGCAAGCAATTCAAATATTGTAGAGGCGTTTGAACAATAAAGTTTTAATTGTATTGGTTTTAGATACAAGAGAAAAAATTATTAAATATTTTAAAATATTTAATTCATATATATAATTCTCTCTCTCTCTCTCTCTCTATATATATATATATATATATATATATATATAAAACCCAGAACTCAGAGAATCGGGAAGGTTGAATATAGATAAAGTGAGCCTACATTTGCATGGAGGGGATTGTAAAACCATTTAGGAAAAGCCACCCCCAGTTCACCTGATCAAGATTCGAACCTCGATCTCACCGTACTCGGGAATCTAGCTCAACATATATATATATATATATATATATAAACACCACACAACCACACCACCACACCACCATACCACCACACCATACAACCAAATTATTCAAAATATTATAGTATAGAAAAAAACCTATTCTTCATTATTAAATGACCTTATATCGTTTAGCGGTCTTAATTTTTTTAAAGGTTATGTCATATATGAACTAAATGTTATAAAGAAAGCTTTATGGTTTAAACTTCTCTTCAATATTTGAATTGCTTGCTTGCTAATATTAAAAAAACTATCCCAAAATTAGATTAATTATTTTTCTCTTGTATCTGAAGTTTTATGGATCAAACACCTCTACAATATTTTAATTGTGTACATGCTAAGATACAAACGCTTTAAGAAAAATTCTCTCTCTCTCTCTCTATATATATATATATATATATATGTGTGTGTGTGTGTGTATATATATATATATATATGTATATATATATAGTATATATATATGTATATATATGTGTATATATATGTATATATATGTATATATATATGTATATATATATATGTATTAAAATATTGTAGAGGTGTTTTATCCATAAAACTTCAGATACAAGAGAAAAATAATTAATCTAATTTTGGGATAACTTTTTTTAATATTAGCAAGCAAGCAATTCAAATATTGAAGAGAAGTTTAAACCATAAAGCTTTCTTTATAACATTTAGTTAATATATGACATAACCTTTAAAAAAATTAAGACCGCTAAACGATATAAGGTCATTTAATAATGAAGAATAGGTTTTTTTTCTATACTATAATATTTTGAATAATTTGGTTGTAAATTAAGACCTGTAAAACGACACAAGAAAATTTTACGTAAATTGGTTTCCCTACACGCACACACACACATACACACACACGTTGTATAATCAAGTAAATTTGAATTATTTAAACAAATTTGTTTACCTATGTACACTTACCCTTTTGGGTATAAGAGAAATTCATTAATTTTTTTTTAACATTTAAATCATATTTGACTCCCACGGACCAACCCAATCTGTCTGTCATCGGCATCCAATCTCTTGCGAGAGTGATGCCTTGGACCATGTGTCCACAGAAGTGAATGGCACGTCAGTTGATTATTGTCATCAAACATTTAGTTGTTTTTTTATTAGCTACATTACATATTTAGTTGTCATAAACTTAGCTCTGGCCAATATGATTTGACCGAGAACTAACAACAAAGCGAAATAGAATTGTTAGTGCTAAGCTATTGCTGCCAATTAAACATAAAGAGCATAGTTTAGATCGAAGCCAAATTAATATCAAGTTGACAAAGCCTTTACCATTTAGTGGTATAACAAACTATTTAAACTAATATTAATATTAGTGTTCCATTTGTGCTACTCATTAGAGAGGAGTTTGGGTTAATTAAGCTTCACCATAAGGCATAAGCCAATAGACAAACACCCACAATTATTGTAAACTGTGAACTATAAATGGAAATATTTGCATGATTCACACACAAATAACTTAATATTCAGTAACACTCTATTTAAAATTTGGTGGAGCTCACACCGGTGGCTACGTCGTCTAAGTCGTTATATTCACACTTCACTTGGTTGCGGTAACGGAGAAGTCGGAATTATTTTTCAACATGATGTTATCGCTTTGTTTCTTTCACCCTTACACCACGAAAATGCAGAAGTTTGTCCTTTAATTGGTCCTCATTATTATTATTTATTTAAATTATTATTATGGTTATTATTACTATCATTGACACTTTCATGCTGACTTTGACATTTGTTTCAAGTAGTACAGCAGCCGAAAGGTCAAGCGATCTGTACTCACTGTAGCCTTTTAATCATCGCTAAAAGTTTAAATCAATTTTGAGCTACTCACACTTTAGTTCGATGAGTCGGATAGTGATTCGTCGGGTAGTAAAAAAGTAAGTGTAACCACACATTAGTGGGAGGAGATTGGGAAACCAATTAGTAAAAATAGAACAATGGGCTGGGATCCGAGGCCCAACTCAAATTCATCAGCCACCCTATAGAGATAAAACATATGTATTTATTCATGAGCCCACTTATGCCAATCCTTAATCTTTTAATAGAACTATCAACTAGTTGAAGTCAACTTAATATGTAGTGTGATTCCCAAATTAATGGAGCACTGATAAAATTGTTATGTTAATGTAGCACTATTGATTGCACTAACGAGATATGTGTGTTTAACCATTAGCACTAACGTAGCACTAACGATTGCATTAGGTTTTGGTGTTAGTGCTGTACCGCAAGCTAGTGGGCGGGGCTAGGTTTACGTCAACTTGTCCCTGCTAACAGATTTTGGCTTATACCCACCTCGGTGGCGTAATTATCTAACGCGCAAGTTTCGTGTTGAGCTAGATTCCCGAGTACGGTGAGATCGAGGTTCGAATCTTTATCAGGTGAACTGCGGGTGGCTTTTCCTAAATGGTTTTACACTCTCCCTCCATGCAAATGTAGGTTCACTTTATCTATATTCAAACTTCCCGATTCTTTGAGTTCTGGGTTATTATAACAAACATTTAGTGATCAACGCTTAGTATTAAAATAAAGAATAATAAAAAACTAACATTGCAACAAAACTATCTTTCAAACCTACTATCATTGGTCTCTTTAGCATATAATAATTTGCCGTAATTTTTCTCTTTTTTGCACCGTTCCACAGATGTTAAGGTGTGTCCACACAGCAGCAACATTGTTGGAAACACCTGTTGACAGCAAAACTGTCAATAAAAACGTGAGACATCAATTCTAAATATTGGCAACAAGTTGACGGTTTCCAGTTAGGGAACAGTAAATTATTATTATTATTATTATTATTATTATTAGCGCCGCGTCTTACTACCCGTTCGGGCTATACGCACTTACGCTAATGTGTAATGATAGGGGGGAGCAGTAAAAATCAAAGAAATGTTGGTAACATGTTGGCAGAATTGTTGAGGTGCATCTACACCGGGGCAACATTGTCGGCAACATAGTAATCATAATCAGCATATAGCTTGCTTGGAGGCTCCACCTGAGAAGGTTGTCTACGTTCACGCTTTCTGAATTTGGTATTCTTAAAACCACCTAATAATATTATTTCATCTCTAGAAAGTCCATATTCATCACATTTTAGATCTCGCAATAAATCTGGTCCAGCATACCTTTGACGACTCTGTAGAGAACGAAGAGCCTAAAATTGACGTCTAGCTGGACGCACACTAAAAAATTACAACATTTGCCGCATCAGCAAACAATACATGTTCCTCTCTCAGCATCCTGTACTCAACTATAGTCTTATCTTTTTAGGAGCAAACTTTTTGAACGACGATTTTGACAGAAAGTAGAAACCATTTTACATTATAGAAAAAATATTTATTTGATTTACTTAGTATGGATAGTAAATCTAAAATGTTATCAAAAGCTGTAAACAATACTTCCTTATGAATTACTTTAGGATTTCTATGTAGACAATTTATTAAATACTATATCATATATCTATATATATATCGAGTGAGAGAGAGAGAAAGAGAGAGAGAGAAAGAAAGGAATTATTATATTTATATTTTCACCATTGTGGGAATATAAAATAAATTATTGCTAATTTATTAAATTACAGTTTTATCTTGTTAGAACATTTTAATTTGTTTAATGGTTTGTATTAATATTAAAAAACTTATAAACAAAGGCGATCAAAATATAGGTTTAATAGTATTAATTTATTTTTTACACTCTCGCGTATGTAAACCAATGGCATTGGATATTGGCATCACTTACTCAATTCTGCCAGTTCGCCATTTGTAACTTTTTGTAAAGGCAACTTTAGAAAATATCCACCACTCTTTTCCATTTAAATCAAGAAATAGCGTCCTTACAACATAAATAAGTGTTCAAACGGTTATTTTAATAACCCATCTTTAATAAATCAAATATATCTGGACCTAGTAGATTTATAATACAGTATAAAACTTAATAAGCCGCGTGTGCTTTAATCAATCTAGTGCTAAAGTGACAGATTTACATGACCTTTGGCGTAGGGATACATTCTGGGAATCTAGCAACTTTCACAAAAATCCTAAAAGTTTGCTCCTATAAAAATCAAACTGTATCTCCTGACGACAATATTTATTTGGTCTGGACACCTTGTTGAAGACAAATGTCAATATTCAAACATTCATACGATTAATTGTTGCCAACAATGTTGCTGTGGTATGCACACACACCTTAAGAGTTTAGAATGAGTTATATTTATTTTAACCAAAGAAAAATATTTTATTCATAGATTTACAACCATGAATTAATCAAGATTTACGTGAGGATGTAAACAAATAATGAAACGCTAGATATTAGCGATGAAAATGGTGTTTAGTTGGAATATACTATTTTTTTTCCGACTTTTTGGAGCCTTACCTAAGTTTTAAATTAAGTGTTCGTTTGTCAAAATCTAGTCAGTAATTTTCTCAGGATGTGTAGTATTGTAAATAGGATTATCGAATTATACGTAAGGAATTATTCATGTTTGTTTATATTCCAAAACACTCGTTGCCAAGGAGATGATTTATTATTATTATTATTATATTATTATTATCATTATCATTATTATTATTATTATTATTATTATTAGCACCGCGTCTTACTACCCGTTCGGGTTATACGCACTTACACTAATGTGTAATGGTAGGGTGATTGTGAGATGAAATGGAGGTCCTACAGTTTAACGTGGAATCCGAATGCCAGGCATAATTCATTTCTTGTTCTTTCTAAACACATTGTTGACAAGGACTCATAAAGATGTATGCATTAGAAGTAAATATATTTGAATTGGTACAAATTAAATATGCAAAAAATACACCTACAGTCGGTTTTTTAGACAGTGCTTAGCTCACTGATGAGACAACACATTGAATATATGGAAAAACTTACCTGTATAAATATCCTACAAATTAAAATAAAAACGAAATAATTTAAGTGATTCCAAAGATCCTAGGCAACAGACAGACATACATATAGATGTTTATAAGTAGTATAGAATAGAATATAAACATAGATAACTAAGGGAATTCTGACACTAGTGTAGGTACGCGGATCTTGTCTCATCCATCGTTGTTGGTTAAGGATAGCTAAAAAAATATTGGCATGTATGTGAGTTAACATTGCTCTAGTGCAGTGGCCCCTAAACGTTTTTGCTCGCAGACCCCTTTAGGTCTTGTAAAACATCCATGGATACTCACATCCTTGCTCACATAAATATAAGATGTCCGGATGATTGATACCCAAAATTAAAAACGTGTATTATACAAAATTCAGGCTAACACAAAAAGTATACATTAAAAACTATGTAATGTATGTACATTCATTATTACTTTATAGGTTACTAGTGTAAATAATGGTGTTGCTTCTTCGTCTCACATAGTTCTTTAAAGTTTGGAGTGGTTGTAGACAGCTATTCTCATGTCGGGTGTGACATTCAGTCCGCAACAATATTTAGCATGAAAATTCAGCTTCGCACACTTAAGTTGTTGGAGACTGTAAAAGTTTTAAGTACTGCCCATCTAAACACTTGAGGATATTCATGAAGAAGAATGAGGGTGGTAAATAACAATTTCACTGCAAAAACTAACAAGTATGATCTTGGGCCTAGTGAGAAGTTAAGCAATTTGCAAGAAAATATTGCATTGGCATTGCAAGCTGCGGTGGCTCAATCGCAAATAGAGATATTCAACATGGGGTATCTTGGTTAGTTATTATTCCAACGGCCATAAAAAATTTAACATATTTTTTAGTCAATTAAAGAAGTTTCGTAATTTCGTTTTAGTCAAAATATAATTATTTAAACAATTTAATTAGAATTCAAAGAGGCCCTTACAGAAATTAAACCACAGATCC